>CM055128.1:259055857-259313357 GCA_029206835.1 Rana muscosa
ACCACTGAATCGCACAGCTATAGAAGTGCAGAGAATGCTATTCAAAAAAAATGTTGTTTTTTTTAGTATAGCACTGTACAATATATAGAAATTGTTTATTTTACACACCTCCACATGTGTATTTCACACTGCAAAATATTTTCTGTGGCCCTAAATGGCGTTTTTTTGAAAGAGCACAACACAACCACAGTATTTAACCACTGAATCGCACAGCTATAGAAGTGCAGAGAATGCTATTCAAAAAAAATGTTGTTTTTTTTAGTATAGCACTGTACAATATATAGAAATTGTTTATTTTACACACCTCCACATGTGTATTTCACACTGCAAAATATTTTCTGTGGCCCTAAATGGCGTTTTTTGAAAGAGCACAACACAACCACAGTATATAACCGCTGAATCGCACAGCTGCAGAGAATGCTATTCAAAAAAAAGTTTTTTTTTTTTTTTTTAGTATAGCATAGTACAAGAAAAATATATAGAAATTGGTTATTTCACACAACTAGAGATATACACTGCAAAATATTTTTTTTGCCCAAAAATAGGTCTTTTTTGCGCACAACAAAGTGCCGTTTTTTTTTTTGCAACAGCACAATAAAGTGCCTTTTTTTTGGGGGGGGGCCCAAAAATGGGTCTTTTTAGCAAAAGCACAATAAAGTGCCTTTTTTTTTTTTTTTTCTGACCAAAATAGGTCTTTTAGCAAGAGCACAATACAGCCACAGTATGGAATAGGTGTATCACTCAACGTAATGCAGTGCTGGTGCACTGAGCTTGCAACACAAACAGATAAACCTATGCAGATCGCTGAGCTATTATATCTCTCAATCTGGACTCCTATCTAAATCTCTCTCCCTGAAAGCACAAACAGGATCCTGCCCCTACACTACACTACACTACACTGTCTCTCTATCTTTTCTATCAGTAGATTGCAGAATCAGGACTAACTCCTATTCTCTCCCTCACAGCAACAGCAGCCAGGATCCTTTCCCTACACTGTCTAAAAGCAGAGTGACGATCTGTGCTGTGTGCCTCTTTCTTATATAGAAGCTGGTCACATGCTGGGTCACATGTTGCACTGACCAATTACAGCCATGCCATTAGTAGGCATGGCTATGATGGCTTCTAAGGGCACACCAGCTAATCAAATGGTGATTGGCTGGCCCCTGAAGCATTTCTAACTGCGCCATTAAATTCCCGAATCCGAACCCGAACCCGGACTTTAGCGCAAAATCCGGGTCCGGGTCCGGGGTCGGGAAAACGCCAAAATTCGGTACGGACCCGAACTTTACAGTTCGGGTCCGCTCAACACTAATTACTATATCAGCTTAACTGTGTCTGTGTGGTCGGTTCCTCTGGGGGTATACAGTACCCACAAGGCTTCACTTAGAGGCTACCAAGGGGAAAGACAGATGGGACATAAGGGGCATTAGATACAGTACCAATTTCTCAACTTTGGGTATGAAGTAGAGTTTCTTGATTTTAAGGCTTTAGTATTGGAGAGACAGCTCTCGTGGCCTAGAAGACCTCTAAAAGAACTCGGAGTCTGAAGATTTTTTTTTTTACTTTACATAAGACAGGGAAAAGCAAGCCAATAAGTTTCAGGGGCGCAGAAAGCCCTCCTTCATCGGGGCTTAAAGTAGATCTAAAGTCTGCAAATGCCTCTGCTCCAGGGATGTGATGTTCCCAAAATCTCTCACCAGCACTAACACCTTTTTCGCCTTGTCTTCCTCTGGTTTTGGGATCTTGATTGGCTGGGCTGGGGTGACCTAATTCCCACGCATGTGCAGGGGTGTTAAAATCATTCCAGTAGTTTTCGGTGTACATTGTAAGGACTCAGGTTGACGAGTTTTCCTGCGTTTCACGTGCATTTGCATGCAGCACGTCCTTTGCGTTCTAATAGCCTATGCCAGGGGTGTCAAACTCAATTTCATTGTGGGCCGCATCAGCATTATGATTGCCCTCTAAAGGGCCAGTTGTATCTGTAAGATTAGATGTCCAGCGCATCCCCTCCCCTTTGCATTAGATGTCAAGAGCCACCCCATCATCAGGAGTTGAGTCCCCCACTCTCCCTTACATCACAGTGCACCCCCCTTTCCTTATGCTGCTGCTGGGAAGAAGCTGGATGCGTTGCTTGAAAGCAGAAAGTAGTAGGACCAGACGAGGGCTGAAGCCCTCCTGCAGCTGCAGGAGAGGTGCGAGGGCCATATGAAATGGCCTGGAGGGCTGGATTCGGCCCGCGGGCCTTGTGTTTGACACCTGTGGCCTACGCGTTTGACAAGAATGCCCACTGGCATGAGCTCTAGAGAAGTATGTGAGGAGAAAGATAAAAATCCTTTATTGCAGAAGAGACACAGATTTGATATTCTTTTGTTAAACTTTCAAAACCAAACAGTGGCAATAGGACTCAATGGAAATAGTAATAAAGAGTGAAAGTCTTAAAAAGAACCTGTCACCTTACCCATGCAGGGCAAAAGACATCCCCTAACCCCCATATACTCACCAGATCTGGGCTCTCTTGCAGCTTTGAGAATACCCAGCACTTTCAGGAATGGGGAAGCATGTGACGGTCCCATTGTCATAGACTGAAGGAGTGACATTACCGTTTGCCTGGGTTGCCAACACAGTTGAAGAACCTGCAAGGGAACAATAGGTAGAGTATATGAGGACCCTAAACAAATGTTAATGGCATTCCACTGTGATAGAGTGCATAGCCAAAGTGTTCATTTAATTTTGTTTTAGTTTAATTCATTAATTGAAGAATTTCATTTAGTTATTCATTATATTGAACAGATTCCTTTTCAGGATTTGTTCCATAACTTCGGCATTCATTTTGTGTATTATTTTGTATCCTAAGGATTCAATATTTTCTAATCCAATCAGAATTAATTGTGAAGAACTTGTCAAACACTCTCTACTGTTTTTACTGTTTACACTGTTTTTAGTGAATAAGTAGGGGTGCTATATATACCCCATACTCATTCACATGGGGGGGGGGTGGAAACTGGGGGATTCAGATAAGTCCCATGCCCGTAGACCCCCACAACCACCACCGACCAGGGTTGTGAAAAGAGGCCCTTGTCCCCATCACCATGAGAGCAAGGTGCTTTGAGGCGGGGAGCCCCCCAAAACACTCCCCCATGTTAAGGATGTGTGGCCTGGTATGGTTCAAGAGGGAGGGGCTCGATCATCCCCCCCTTTTCTTGGTTTTGATTTGGGGGGGGGGGGGCCATGCTGTTTTTTGGTTTTCTGCCAGCACTTGTTTGTTGTTTTCTTTCTGTTGTCAGTGGAGAAAGCCCATGACAGCAGATAAATTCTAGTTGTTAAGGACGCGGTGGCCGCCCGCTCCTTAACAACCAGCTCAACCAGCTATTCACAATGAATTTGTTGTATCGAACGAATTTGAAAATGTGATGTCATCCAAATTAAACAAATGCATTTCTTTATTTTCATTATACAATATAATCATTCGGATTCGTTGTCACTCATTTTTATGCCTATTAGATTCATTTACATCCAAATCTCTGAAAATTAAATTTTTGTCCGTTTTAACGAATCTAAACAAACTGAATTGCACATGTCTAGTATTATACTCACCTCTCTGGTGGCCCATGTATCCTACCTGTGTATCTTATAGAGTCTTCATATGGCACACAGTACTGCAGGTTAGGATTCGTAACAATATTAAAATAAATATTTTAATAACTGTTTGAAGACCTCTGACAGCACTTTCCTGTGGGCCATATTGCAGATCAACTGAATTCTGTTATAAATCATTGCTTGTAAAGCCTGACATCCCTGACACTCTGCTCAGGACAATGAAGGGAGCAGTATTACTGGGACCCTTGTTATGCCATTTGTAATTTAATTTAAAGAGGTTGGAAACCTAAAATAAAAGCCCCTCCTGCTGTAGTCCTTAGATCAGGGAAGGAGAGCGGAAGGAGGTCATGTGACCGCACAGTTGCGCCCCAAAACAAGGTAGTTAGTAGCATAATTTAAAATAAAAAATTACACTGTGTAGTATACCTTGTTATAACAGAGTGGCTGGCAGTAATGGTACTCACTGCCTTTACAGTCACTTACAGTAAAAATAAATGGAATGGCTCTGGTCCATTGATTCTGCGGTATATTTAACCAACAGTGACATTTTGCACAAGTAGAAACTCTTCATTTTGAAACTTTGCCTAAAAACTGAGTTTACCTTCAGGCTTCATGTGTCTACAGCAGCAGAGTGTACACGTGTACTAAGTCTAATCAGAAACATTTACATCTTCCTTATTTTTGTTGGTTATTAATTCACTGTCATAGCATAGCACAGTAAGCTGTTAGAAAAAAAAAAAAGAATTCCAGCCAACCAGTAAGAACAGATGATGTCATTGTATCTGGGCAGATTTCCTGCAACATAGATGCTGTTGCAATAATCAGTTGCTTCCTTTTTTATATCAAACCTCTGTAGCAATTCCTAGATAGCAGCTGTGAAAACTCTGTATAAAAATTGATTTTATACAGAGTTTTTACAACTGCTATCTAGGAATTGCTACAGAGGTTTGATATAAGAAAGGAAGCAACTATTTAATGCAACAGCATCTATGCACAGGTACTGTTAGATCAGGGGTCTCCAACCTTTCTATACAAAGGACCAGTTTACTGTCCTTCAGACTTAAAGCAGAGCTCCAGTCCCCCAATCAATTTTTTTTTAAAAGCTCCCCCATGATTGTCAGTTCTTGCATAATAATATTTGCATACTGTTTCTAATCTGTCTTCATTCCAGTACATTTTATATTACTAATCTCTTACATCTCTTAGCAGGCAGGGTCCATCTCGGATATGGGCATCTGAAGCCCGCGCCTGTTAATTTACGGGATTAGGTGCAGCTGGCTACCCAGCATACACCTCCCGACTTCACAGTAATGACACTGCACAGTGCAGGTTGTTGTTTGCAGGTCGCCATAGCAATGGTGGTGGCGGTGGAAGGTCCCGTCCCATTGTTATGGCAACCTGTCAATAAAACGAGAACCTGAATAGGCAAGTGCGGTCGGGGAAAGCTGAAAACACTGAAAGATTTGATTATTGGGCTTCCAAAAGACTCCTGGGATAGAGGATGCCGATATCCCAGGAGTCAATGGGACTCGCCTAATGACATAATCGCTGCCCGAAGACAACAAAAAAAGGTATCTACATACCGAAAAAAAAAAGAAAAATTGCCATTTAGCACTGTACATCGGGGAAATGCAAAGAAAGGAATTTAAAAAAAGGGTGGAACTCCGCTTTAAGGGAGGGGGGGCAGACTGTGACCATTGGGAGTTGAAAAGGGCCTGACATCAGTGGGAATAAACAATGCCCCATCTTTGGTGTCAGTGGGAGGAATAGTGTTCCATTGTTGGTGTCAGTCAGTGGGAGGAATTGGGCCCCATCATTGATGCCATTGGGCCCCATTGTTGGTGTCATTGGGAGGAACTGTGCCAGATTGTTGGTGTCACTGGGAGGAATTCTGCCCCTTCATTGGTGCCAGTGAGGCAATTACGGTATGTCCAATTGCTATGATCAGTGGATGAAAATAGTGCCCCAAGGGCCAGATAAAAGCAAGCAAAGAGCCACATCCACAGCAGTTTGGAGACCACTGTGTTGGATGGTAAAGCAATAACAAGTGTCACATTAATGTTTTACAAGGTATAAACATGTAATAGACAAAATATATTTAATCATTTCAAACTTTTCAAGGCTTTTTTAGTTGGATCCCTGAAGAATTGTTTTAACACTATTCCAGTTATGTAAGTGTGATCCCAAGTAAAACCAATACAGTCCCTTGTTAGGCCATCCTTTTCAAATATGGAAATCTGATTATATTAAAGTATCACTCAACCCACATTATAAAAAAAACTCTCTGTAAATGGTGTATTACATGCTGTTCATACTCACGCAGTCACTATATGATTCCTTTTCTGTATTCTGCAAAAAACCTGGCTGACCCTGCTGCTCTCTATCTCCCCCTTCTGTCCAAGTCCCCAATTCAGCTAGGGATTTTGCAGCAGTAGTGGCAACTCTGCACATGCTCAGTTTTCAGTGAGTTTCTATGCTGAGCATTTCCTCTCTATCACATCTGAGCAGCCCATGTGACCATAGAGTCACACATGTGGGCGTATGGTAAATGACAACCCACTCCCTCCCTCCTCTTCCATGCCCACATCCTGGAGGTGGGATATTATATGTAGATTGATGGAGGCTTCACCTCCCTCCGCCCACACCGTTATTTCCACAAAATAATGAAGATCTGATTTCAAATATATATATTTGTATGCCAATTTAAAACAGTTTATTGATATTAGTGATTTTATTTTACTCCGTATTCCAAAGGCTGTTTTTTTTTTTTTTTTGGGAATATGTGACCAGCAGCAGGAGACTAGAAGCTCCTCCTGCCACGGTTTCCCTGCAGACATGCAGGGTGAGAGCTGGGTCATGTGACGGGTGTATAACGATTAGGAAAAGGGTACTTAGATGTTTTTTTAATTAAAATAATTACAGCGCCATCATCCATATACAGAAATAGAAGGGACAATGTAAATTAGGCAGTGTGTGTTTAGTATCACTTTTAGTTTGACACCCCTGTGGACCTAGGCAGGACAAGCATTAGCAGACACTCATTACCTCACAAAAGCTTGTTTAATCTTGGGTTGGAGACTGTTTTAAGAAGGGCCTGCAGACAGATAACACTCCTTAATCAAGTCTTTTCAAGGGTAGAGGGTTCAGCACTGATCTTTTGTCAATATGAAAGACCCCCCTGAGATAGGTGGAGTAGGTCACTGAGCAGGTACTGTTGGATGGAGTATTTCACACGGCACACAGCACATTCAGGGTATGATGCAGTAAAACTTAAAATACAATAAAACAATACAATAAAACTTTTCATGAGCCCTTTCCAGTTCAATAGACTTCAAAAATTGTTTGTCTGAAGACCCCTGAAAGCTCTTTTATGTGGACCCTATTGTACATCAACAGAATTTCGTTCTGAAGAGCAGGTGAAATAAAATTGTATGATCCGTCAGTCAAATCTATATATCTATCTGATTAGAAAATTTGATACATTTCCTGGAATGTCTACCATCTCTAAAGCCCTGTACACACGATCGGATTTCCTATGGATTCTAATCCGATGGATTTTTCCATCGGAAATCCGATGAAGCTGACTTCCATCAGTCTTGCCTACACACCATCAGTCAAAAATCCAGCCGTCCCAAACGCCGTGATGTAAAACACTCCGACAAGCCGAGAAAAATGAAGTTCAATGCTTCTGAGCATGCGTCGACTTGATTCTGAGCATGTGTGAGTTTTTTGTCTGATAGAGTTCCACACAGACGATCGGAATTTGCTATCGTTTTTTTTCCCATCGGATAAATTTAAAACATGTTCTATTTTTTTCTCACCGATGGAAAAAAGACCGATGGGGCCCATACACAATCGGTTTGTCCGATGAGAAAAGTCCATCGGACTGTTTTCATCGGTAAAACCGATCGTGTGTACACGGCATTATACTCTCCTCAGGATATCAATAAATTATGCCCTGTACACACAATCGGCGTATCTGATGGTCTAAAATCCGATGGAATTTTTCATCGGAATTCCATTCAAGCTGTCTTGCATACACACTGTCAGAGTAAATTCCGACCGTCCAACACGCAGTGACGTACAACACTACGACGAGCCGAGAAAAAGGAAGTTCAATGCTTCCGAGCATGCATCGAATTGATTCTGAGCATGCGTGGGTTTTTTCTCCGTCGGAGTTCCACGCAGACTATCGGAATTTCCTATAGGAGTTTTGTCCATCGGAAAAATTTGTAACATGTTCTATTTTTTTTTACACCGATGGAAAAAAGTCCGATGGGGCCCACACACGATCGGAATTTCCGATGAAACAAGTCCATCGGACTTGTTTCATCAAGAATTCCGATCGTGTGTACAAGGCATTAGAGGTTCAAATACTTTTTTTAATCAATAATCTTGATATTACGGTATTTATTTGTTTAGCAAAGAAAAGGCAATGTAAAATATTTTGTCTGTTTTTGCCTGTTAGTTTTTTTAAGATTATCTTTTATTTATTATTATGACCTAGAATGAAGATCATATTTTAGGAGTCATTCATACAAATCAAATCTTCATAAGTGTCTACCTGTTTAAAACAACAGGGAAGGATGGGTGGGGGGGGAGAGAAGTTCCTCTGAAGGAGGAACTCCCCCACTTTAGCTTCTGCTATTGAACTGCATAAGCGGGCAATTCTGAGCAGATCAGTTAAGAATAGGCTAGTACAGGCATACCCCGCTTTAGGTACACTCACTTTACATACACTGGCGAGTAAGGACATACCCGCGAGTTTATGTAAAGTGCCTCACAAGTACTGTACAGACATTTTGCAGCCGCAGTAGAAGGAGCTGAAGCTCCGAGAGAATAGCCCGCCCTGTTCTAGTGTGCCCCTGACACCCCCACTACAGCCCCTGAGACCTCAACTACAGCTCCTGACCCCCCACTACAGCCCCTGAGACCTCAACTACAGCTCCTGACCCCCCACTACAGCCCCTGACCCTCCACTACACCCTAGAAGTGAAAAAAGGTATTGTTTCACTTTAAGTACATTTTCGTTTTACATACATGCTCTGGTCCCATTGTGTACTTAAAAGTGGGGTATGCCTGTAATCATATATGTGTGTCAGTACACCCCTCACATTTTTGTAAATATTTTATTCTATCTTTTCATGTGACAACACTGAAGAAATTACACTTTGCTACAATGTAAAGTAGTGAGTGTACAGCTTGTATAACAGTGTAAATTTGCTGTCCCCTCAAAAGAACTCAACACACAGCCATTAATGTCTAAACCTCTGGCAACAAAAGTGAGTACACCCCTAAGTGAAAATGTCCAAATTGGGCCCAATTAGCCATTTTCCCTCCCCGGTGTCATGTGACTTGTTAGTGTTACAAGGTCTCGGGTGTGAATGGGGAGCAGGCGTGTTAAATTTGGTGTTATCGCTCTCACTCACTGGAAGTTCAACACGGCACCTCATGGCAAAGAACTCTCTGAGGATCTGAAAAAAAGAATTGTTGTTCTACATAAAGATGGCCTAGGCAATAAGAAGATTACCAAGACCCTGAAACTGAGCTGCAGCATGGTGGCCAAGACCATACAGCGGTTTAACAGGACAGTTTCCACTCAGAACAGGCCTCGCCATGGTCAACCAAAGAAGTTAAGTGCATGTGCTCAGCGTCATATCCAGAGGTTGTCTTTGGGAAATAGACATACGAGTGCTGCCAGCATTGCTGCAGAGGTTGAAGGGGTGGGGGGTCAGCCTGTCAGTGCTCAGACCATACGCTGCACACTGCATCAAATTGGTCTCCATGGCTGTTGTCTCAGAAGGAGGCCTCTTCTAAAGATGATGCACAAGAAAGCCCGCAAACAGTTTGCTGAAGACAAGCAGACTAAGGACATGGATTACTGGAACCATGTCCTGTGGTCTGATGAGACCAAGATAAACTTATTTGGTTCAGATGGTGTCAAGCGTGTGTGGCGGCAACCAGGTGAGGAGCACAAAGACAAGTGTGTCTTGCCTACAGTCAAGCATGGTGGTGGGAGTGTCATGGTCTGGGGCTGCATGAGTGCTGCCGGCACTGGGGAGCTACAGATCATTGAGGGAACCATGAAGGCCAACATGTACTGTGACATACTGAAGCAGAGCATGATCCCCTCCCTTCGGAGACTGGGCCGCAGGGCAGTATTCCAACATGATAACGACCCCAAACACACCTCCAAAACGACCACTGCCTTGCTAAAGAAGCTGAGGGTAAAGGTGATGGACTGGCCAAGCATGTCTCCAGACCTAAACCCTATTGAGCATCTGAGGGGCATCCTCAAACGGAAGGTGGAGGAGCGCAAGGTCTCTAACATGCACCAGCTCTGTGATGTCATCATGGAGGAGGGGAAGAGGACTCCAGTGGTAACCTGTGAAGCTCTGGGGAACTCCATGCCCAAGAGGGTTAAGGCAGTGCTGGAAAATAATGGTGGCCAAACACAATATTGACACTTTGGACCCAATTTGGAAATTTTCACTTAGGGGTGTACTCACTTTTGTTGCCAGCGGTTTAGACATTAATGGCTGTGTGTTGAGTTATTTTGAGGGGACAGCAAATTAACACTGTTATACAAGCTGTACACTCACTACTTTACATTGTAACAAAGTGTCATTTCTTCAGTGTTGTCACATGAAAAGATAGAATAAAATATTTACAAAAATGTGAGGGGTATACACACTATATTGTCAAAAGTATTGTGACGCCTACCTTTACACGCACATGAACTTTAATGGCACCCCAGTCTTGTCGGTAGGATCCAATATTGAGTTGGCCCACCCTTTACAGCTATAACAGCTTCAACTCTTCTGGGAAGGCTGTCCACATGGTTTAGGAGTGTGTCTATGGAAATGTTTGACCATTCTTCCAGAAGCACATTTGTGAGGTCAGGCACTGATGTTGGATGAGAAGGCCTGGCTCACAGTCTCCACCCTAATTCATCCCAAGGTGTTCTATTGGGTTGAGGTCAAGACTATGTGCAGGCCATTCATGTTCCTCCACCCCAAACTCACTCCTCCATGTCTTTGTGGACCTTGCTTTGTGCACTGGTCTAAATCATTTGGTGGAGGGGGGTTATTTTTCAGGGGTTGGGCTTGTCCCCTTAGTTCCAGTGAAGGGAACTCATATGCCCTGTACACACGATCAGTTTTTCCGATAGGAAAACCGTGTTTTTTTTTCAGCAGGAAAACAGCTCAAAATTGTCTTGCATACACACGGTCACACAAATCTTGTCTGAAATTCCCAAAGTCAAGAACGCGGTAACGTACAACACGTACGACGAGCCGAGAAAAATTAAGTTCAATAGGCAGTTCGGCTCTTCTGCTTGATTCTGAGCATGCGTGTTTTTTTTCGCGTCGTAATTGCATACAGAGGAGCGCGATTCCCGAAAGGAATTTTTCCTGTCACGAAAATAGAGAACCTGCTCTCAATCTTTTCTTGGCAGGAATTCTGACAGAAAAAGTGTGATGGAGCATACACACGGTCGGAATTCCTGACAAAAAGCTAACATCACACTTTTCTTGTCGGGAAAACTGATCGTGTGTACGAGGCATTAAAGTATTTGTTACCCTAAAAAAAAAAATGGATTCTGCTCCTTTAAAGCATGAATAACAGCACAGTGCTTATGCACTGTAAAATGACCACGGTATATCATGGCTGCTGAGCCCTGACACCCTGGTCAGTTTACATGCTTCCGTCATCCACAGCCCTGCTCTTTGCTCTCCTGATTCCTCCCCCCTCCCCTCCCAGCCTGTCAGCTCTGTGTCCGAACCTGCCCCCTACCCCCTTTGGTGCTGAAAACCCTTAGTAATAATCACGCAATCCCCTGTCTTTCATAATACTAAGTGCCCTGTGTATGTGCCTTATTTAAAATATTTGTTCTATACCTGATTTCCGAGCACCACTCGGGGCTCACGTGACTGGCTGGCTATCTCCTCCTCGTGCCTGACATCAACGGGGGATTCTCGGCCACTCCTGCTCTAGCTGTCAGATTGGGAGAGAGGAGAGGCGACTGGTCACGTAAGTACCTAGCAGCGCTGATTTTTTTTTATTTTTAATTTTACCTAAATAACAGTAGAATGTGGATCTGGGGAGTATCAGATTGCCTTTGAGGATAAGGAAAGATATTTTTTCGCTGTTAGAGTAAATGATAACGACGACAATGCTTTGTAAGAGTTTTTTTGCCATCTTCTGGATCTTAGTTGGCTTAAAGTGGTTTTAAACCCACTTATGCAACTTGCACCTACAGGTAAGCCTAGATTAGGGCTTACCTGTACGTGTTTGCAATATCTCCTAAACCTACAAGGTTTAGGAGATATTTGCCAAAAAAGAATGCACTGTTGTCTACGGCGCATGCGCGCCGTAGTCAACGGCGCTGCCGCACTGTCAACGCCGGTTTTATCAATGGATAATGCCGGTTTCGACGGCTCCCGCGCGTATGCGCGGTGATGTCATCGCCGCTTCGGCCAATCAGAGAGCTGGAGCGATGTCTGCGGCCGGAGGGGGAGACGAGGAAGGCTTCTGGGGCTTTGATCTAAGGTAAGTAATGCATAATGAGCTAGTATGCTAGTCATACTAGCTCATTATGCCTTTCTCTTGCAGGTTATTATTTAAAAAAAATTAAAAATATTGGGTTTACAACCACTTTAAGCCTAGCACACACCAAAAAAAACTGACAGCTCAGGTCAGCTGCCATATACATGGGCTGAATGTCAGCGTTTTTTATTCAACTAAACGATGTCACCCGGCATTTGGCCCGTGTGTATAGGCTTCTGAGGATTTTTTTAAAGCGAAGGTCCGGCGAGAAAAAAATAATAATTAAAAGTCAGAAGCTACAAACACTGTAGCTGCTGACTTTTAATAAGCACACTCACCTGTCCAGGTTGCCCGCGATGTCGGCCGCCCGAGGCAGATCCGTCCCTCGGACCGGGTCCCGGCACCGCCATCCTCACTAAGGGAAACAGGCAGTGAAGCCTTACGGCTGCGCATGCGAGGCTATTTGTAAATTCTTTATTTAAGAGAAAAGGACATGCGGATATACAGAGAGCACACTGATGCATATCAAAAAACAGCAAACATTCCCCACCACCTCATGAGTAGATCTTACAGTAGAGATATAGAGCCCGTTGTCAGAGGGGGGATCACAACTAGTGTCAGGCTTACAGGAGCTCTCCGCCCCCCGCACGGCCGTATTTTTGCGGTAAAAGCCGATTTAGATAAAAATAGAAACGTCAAGCCCGTTAAAAACAGGCTTGCACAGGCCAACACTCTAGTGTTGGTAATACAGAAAAAGCAGGGAAAGTAAGAGAAAAGTAAGCAAGGAGTGCAGGAATACAAGAGGGGGAGGGGAGAGATGGGGAAAAAAAAAGGGGGGGTGAGAGGGGGGAAACAGGGTACCTCCACCCTCCAGCCACAGCCACCCCACCTGGGGAGCAGTCAAATTCGATCCTCTCAGGTGGATCGAGCCATTAGGAGCCCGCATTCCTCCGAGAAGTAAAATTCGTGCCAGAAGTACCATGTTTTGGAAAATTTCTCACTTAGGCCTCTTTCCGTTGCTACCAAGTCCTCCATGTCATGGATATCCTTCACTCTGCCCAACCAACCCGCTACCGACGGGGGCTGAGTCTGCTTCCAATTCAGCGGGATGCATCCCTTTGCCGCATTGATCAGAAGCGGCAATATGGACTTTCTATAGCCCTTAGTTGGGATTTTGTGGTGGTGCAGAAGGAAGAGCTCAGGTGACAACGGCAACTCTCTGTCCGTAAACTTTTGGACGATGCGGTGTACCTTGGACCAAAATGATTGTAGGATGCGGCATGACCAAAAGACGTGGAGGAGCGTACCAACCTCCTCCCCGCACTTCCAGCACACATCCGTGCTCTGAGGGAACATCTTGTGTATCTTTTCCGGAGTGTAGTACCAACGGGACAGAAGTTTATATTCCATCTCCTGGTGCCTTGCACTGATAGAAGTTGTTTGAGCGAAGAGAAGGATTCGGTCAACCTGTTTCCCCGTAAGTTGTAGGCCCAGCTCCCGCTCCCACTTGGTAACATAAGGCGGCCTAAAGTCCGGAGGGGAAGAAACTAGGATTTGGTATATCAGGGATATTGCATGTCTCAACGGGGACAGGTCCAGGCATAGCAACTCAAAAGGTGTCAGCTGCCGCCCATAAGTATTCGGAGAAGGCAAAGTGTGGATGTAGTGGGACAGCTGGACTTTTTGCCAAAATGAGAGCTCAGTCAGGGATGCAAGGCTATTTGTGAATGGGCACGCCGTCCTGTGTGTCCCAGAAGGCAGCGCGCCTCCATTTCCCAGGAGGCAACGTGAGGAGGAGAACACAGAACCTCACCGCGGAAGAGGAAGAGGCAGATTAGCCTTTTTGGCTTTTTTTTTTTTTTTTTTTTTTTTAGGGTGGACCTCCACTTTAACTCAATGGACATTTGTCTTTTTCCAACCTATCTATGTAGTTACACAAGTACCTTTGTTTGTGAAAATAGGAATCCAAATTGACTTACTCATTAATGTGAAGAGTTAAAATGCTGAAAATGGTCACCAGGAAAAATGGGGTGAACTTCCCAGTGGGGACACAGCAGCAAAAAAAAAATGAACAAAGGGTCTAATCTCTCCCCACTTTATTAAAACAAATTAAAGAAAAAATTGCCTTTACATACAATATAATGCACAAAATATAAATGTAGCGGCCTCACTCTCTCTCTCTCTTGTATTGGTTGCTTGTGGCTGTTGTCTAGGGGTACTCTGGAGGAGAGAGTGCAGGACACTACGCCAAGCTCTCACTCTCCGTGTATGTGAGGTTTGAGCAAAGTCTTTTCTGAATTACCTTCAGGTCTGCATTCTGCATATGGAGCCTCCGCTTCTTCCGTGGAGGTGTATCTGCCAGTAATAGAGCCCCACACCATTAAAAGTTCAATACTCCTTTATTTCTTCAATGCCAGAATGAACATAATCAGTTGAACTTCCATAACAGACAGACAGGGGTGTGGATACGAGTAGGCCCAGGCACAATGAACTCTCCTATCCCTTTCTCGTGTGGATAGGCCTGGCACACGGTCTCTGCCACCGACCATGAAATTGGTAGCTGCCACCTACCGGGTGAACTGTTGGAGCCCCTGCCACGGGCCTAAGTAACGGTCTCTGTCATGACCCTAGAGTAACGGTCTCTGCCACCGACCTTAGAACATGGACCACCTTCCGTGTGAATACAGCCCCTGTTTGGACGAGGACATCCATCCCGACGGTCTCCGGAGGCCCTATCTCGGCACTGGCAATCTGCTGCACCAGATCTACGGGAAGGTCACCTGTGCCGTCCCGTACGCCTGAATTCAGACCCCTGATTCTGTGGGTGTCTTAGGATGGTTCCTCCCGGGCGGATCCCAGTGGAAGAAGCTGGGCCCCAGGCCTGAACGATGCACCTCACCCCAGACTGAGGGTGTCTGGGGTGACTCCCGAACTCCACGTGTCCAGGCCTTGGCCGCCTGGACACCGACCGCTGGACAGCAGCCCTCAGGCTAAAGGTGCCTGGGACTCGGACTTTGTGGCGAAGATGTCCGCCCCCTTTATAGCCTCTCCCAGCTAGCAAGGCGGGTTCCCCGCCCCGCCGTACAACCGCTGCGAGAGACCAAAAAGGGTACAGCACTCCAGCGATGGTTCAACCCCGACCCAAAGTGACAGCGCCACCCGCTGGGCCGCAGGGAACTGGACACCACTGATGTCTCCACCCGAATTAACATACTGAAAAGCACCTACCCGCTACATAAATGTCTACTTATATTTTCAGTAACATGGTAGAGTGTAGATCCAGGGAGTATCTGATTGCACTTGAGGATCAAGAAGGATATTATTTACTGTTAGAGAAAAAAAGACAACGACTACACCTTATAAGCATTTTTGCCATCCTTTGGAACTTAGCTGGCTTGGAGTTCTGAGGATGCATTTTTGCCCATTCTTCTTTGCAAAATAGTTCAAACTCTGTCAGATTGGATGGAGAGCGTCTGTGAACAGCAATTTTCAAGCCTTGACACAGATTCTCAATTGGATTTAGGTCTGGACTTTGACTGGGCCATTCTAACACATGAATATGCTTTAATCTTAACCATTCCATTGTAGCTCTGGCTGTATGTTTAGGGTCGTTGCCCTGCTGGAAGGTGAACCTCTGCCCCAGTCTTAAGTCTTTGCAGACACTAAAGCCCTGTACACACGATCGGATTTCCTATGGATTCTAATCCGATGGATTTTTCCATCGGAAATCCGATGAAGCTAACTTCCATCAGTCTTGCCTACACACCATCAGTCAAAAATCCGACCATCCCAAACGCCGTGACGTAAAACACTCCGACAAGCCGAGAAAAATGAAGTTCAATGCTTCTGAGAATGCGTCGACTTGATTCTGAGCATGCGTGGGTTTTTTGTCCGATGGCGTTCCACACAGACGATCGGAATTTGCTATCGTTTTTTTTCCCCATCGGATAAATTTAAAACATGTTTTTCTCACCGATGGAAAAAAGACCGATGGGGCCCATACACGATCGGTTTGTCTGATGAGAAAAGTCCATCGGACTGTTTTCATCGGTAAAACTGATCGTGTGTACGCGGCATAACAGGTTTTCTTCTAAGATTGCCCTGTTTTTGGCTTCATTTATCTTCCCATCAACTCTGACCAGCTTCCCTGTCCCTGCTAAGGAAAAGCATCCCCACAACATGATGCTACCACCACCATGTTTCACGGTAGGGATGATGTGTTCAGGGTGATGTGCAGTGTTAGTTTTCTGCCACACATAGCGTTTTGCTTTTAGGCCAAAAAGTTTAATTTTTGTCTGACCAGAGCACCTTCTTCCACATGTTTGCTGCGTCCCCCACATGGCTTCTCGCAAACTGCAAACGTGACTTCTTATGGCTTTCTTTCAACAATGGCTTTCTTCTTGCCACTCTTCCATAAAGGCCAGATTTGTGGAGTGCACGACTAATAGTTGTCCTGTGGACAGATTCTCCCACCTGAGCTGTGGATCTCTGCAGCTCCTCCAGAGTTACCATGGGCCTCTTGGCTGCTTCTCTGATTAATGCTCTCCTTGCCCGGCCTGTCAGTTTAGGTGGACGGTCATGTCTTGGTAGGTTTGCAGTTGTGCCATACTCTTTCCATTTTCAGATGATGGAATGAACAGTGCTCCGTGAGATATTCAAAGCTTGGGATATTATTATTTTTTGGAACCTAACCCTGCTTGAAAAGTCTCTACAATTTTATCCTTGACCTTTCTGGTGTGTTCCTTGGCCTTCATGATGCTGTTTGTTCACTACGGTTCTCTAACAAACCTCTGAGGGCTTCACAGAACAGCTATATTTATACTGAGAATAAATTAAACACAGGTGGCCTCATTTTACTAATTAGGTAATTTCTGAAGGCAATTGGTTCCACTAGATTTTAGTTTGGGGTATCAGAGTAAAGGGGTTGAATACAATTGCACGCCATACTTTTCAGATATTTATTTGTAAAAAAATGGAAAACCATTTATCATTTTCCTTCCACTTCACAATAATGTGCCACTTTGTGTTGGTCTATCACATAAAATCCCAATAAAATACATTTGCGTTTTTGGTTGTAAAATGTGGAAAATTTCAAGGGGTATTAATACTTTTTCAAGGCACTGTATGACTTATTCATTAATGTGAAAATAGTCACCAGGACAAATAGAGGGGAGAACCTCCCCTGCTGGGACAAAAACAGCAATAAAAAGATAACAAAGGGTCTAACCCTTCCTCACTTTATATATAAAAAAAAAAAATGTCTTTACATAAAATTTTTATTTTTGTGCATTAAATTGTAAGTAGGATCTTTTTTACCCTGTTAGGGCTCATTTACATATCGACTTTAACACACAATAACATTTCAACATGCTATTTTGATGCTTCTGTGATGCTTTTTTGAAGCTTTAATGAAGCTTGGAAAATGCCTTGTGTGTGTGTGTGTATTTTTTATTTGTTTTAAAGGGGCCCAGTATAACCCTGGATCAGTAGTACCCACATTTAGCACATCCCAAGCCTATTAGTACCCCTGCTCAGCAGATCCCCAGCTTATTAGTACCCTGGTTGAGAAGATCCTCAGCTTATTAGTACCCTGGTTGCGCAGATGCCCAGCTTATTAGTACCCTGGTTGAGCAGATGCCCAGCTTATTAGTACCCTGGTTGAGCAGATGCCCAGCTTATTAGTACCCTGGTTGAGCAGATGCCCAGCTTATTAGTACCCTGGTTGAACAGATGCCCAGCTTATTAGTACCCTGGTTGAGCAGATGCCCAGCTTATTAGTACCCTGGTTGAGAAGATCCCCAGCTTATTAGTACCCTGGTTGAGAAGATCCCCAGCTTATTAGTACCCTGGTTGAGAAGATCCCCAGCTTATTAGTACCCTGGTTGAGCAGATCCCCAGATTAGTAGTACCCTTGTTTATCAGCTCTCCTGATGAGCAGTACCCCCGCTCTGCTGATGCCCCACTCAATTGTGCCTCCAGCTTTGCTGATCCCCCACTCAGTAGTGACCCCCAACTCTGCTGATTCCTCCACTTAGTGTAATCCCCAGCTCTGCTGATCCTCTGATTTGCTGATCCTCATCTCTCTCCGGTTCCCTTTCACCTCCTGCTATATTGCTCCCACGCAGCTCACCACGTGTGACATCTGCTAGTCTTTCCTGTTTCCGTCCCCCAGCTTTGCTGAACCTCTGCCGCTCAGTCCTCTCTCTCCCGTCCCTGTTCACCTTCCACTATAGTGTTCCCATGTTGCATATCATGTGTGCCATTTACTAGTTGCTCTGTTCCAGTCTGGACCCCGCTCACCTTCTTGCTGCCCCATGCTGCACACCAGATGTGACGTCTGGACTGGACACTTCCAGAACTTACACACATGAACCGGAAGTGACTGCTGATGACATCTTTCTGGTTCGCATGTTGGTTATCCTGGGATGACTTATACATGCATTACCTCCAAAACAAAATGCAGCTAACGCTCAATACAAGCCCCTCAAAAGATTCAGGTGCTGTAAGCAAGCATTGCCATAGACTTATATGGAGGCTTTGGAGACATTTGAAGCACCAATAAAGCAACAGGGGTATCATTTTTTAAGCAAATACAACATATGCTTTAAAAAAGCGTGTCCACTGCCACATTTTGAAGCACATGTAAATGAGCCCTTAGAGCAGAGGTAGGCAAACTCGGCCCTCCAGCTGTGGTGAAACTACAAGTGCCATGAGACATTGCAAGACCCTGACAATCACAGGCATGACTCCTAGAGGCAGCAGAGGCATAATGGGATTTGTAGTTTCACCACAGCTGGAGTGCCGAGGTTGCCTACCCCTGCCTTAGAGAAAATAAGACGATAACCACGCCTTATAGGCATTTTTGCCCATCCTCTGGATCTTAGCTGGCTTAGGGTTCTGAGGATGCCGTGTTCTTTTTCTTTTTTCTTTTTTTTACTCAATGGACGTGTCTTTTTTCCTCAATGGACGTGTCTTTTTTCAACCTAACTATGTAGTTATTCAAGTATTTTTGTTAATGAAAATAAGAATGGGAATTTTTGATGCTGACTTTCTCATTAAAGTGAAGTGTGAATTTAAATAGGCCTTCTTTAAAGTTTTCCTGAATCTTGATGTTACATCCTCAGGAATTATAGTATGTACAATATATCCTTCCAGAAGTACCTCCTTTGAGGTTCAAACTTAAAAAAAAAAAAACGCTTCCTTTATGTGTCAGACTAAACATTGAAACACTTCCACCATGTGCCCAATAAATCCAGTAATTGTCAAATTTTTAGACAAACCCCAGCTTATTTCAAAGGAATTGTTTCAATCGAATGAACGTCTCCCATTTCAGCCTCCCAGAAAACGCATGGCTTGCAACCGTTTGGCGGGGAAGGAGAACACTTAGCGGCTGATCAGAGACATTCGCTGCTTCGCCTTTGATGAGTAAAATGCGTTATTTTTCACAGGACACACACACAAGCGAACCTCTCACAGTTCATTAATCCTGTTGCCAATTATCTCTGTAAACCATTGAAGAAAATCAATATATTTTTCCCCCTTCCTTCTGTAAGTGGGACTGGCCCTTTCAACGTGGCTCGTTAATATTCTACGTCTTCCACACCTTCTAATTATTTTTTCTTCTCTTTTTTTTTTTGTACTCCTTTTTTTTCTCCTTCTGCCTTTTCAATTCGCTAAACCTAGGAGCGTAATTAGAAGCCGAACAGTTATTAAAATGGTAGTTTAGAGAGAGCGAGAGAGATTCTTATAATTACATCCATCTCTCCAGAAAAATAGGCACAGCTTCAACCAGTGCTAATTAAAGAATCCCCAGCCGTTGGGGAGGGACGAGGGAGACACAAAATCCTATTTAATTAGTTTTTCCATGTTGTAAACGTTGAAAAGAAACAGCAGAGAGATTTTGATGTTTTTATTTATTCTGAGCTATAAACCGATCGCTCCTCTTTTCGTTTTTTTTTTTTTCATTTCTCCAGAGGCCGGGGTGGTAGAAAGGTAATCAGAAAAAATCAGTTTCTAGTTCAATTGCGAATTTTAGATTCCCAAAGCCCTTTGTAGGTAGATTTTTATTTAATTTTTTCCTATGAGGCTGGTACATTGCCGCCGCTGGGATTAAACTTTGGGGACTGTGTCGTGTGTTTGAAGGGGTAAAATAAGTTTATCTGTATTCTCCAGGCATAGCAGAGAGGCAATTTGTGGGATGAGCTTGTGGAGAGGTAGCCTATCAAATTCCTAGCGCCGGTGACATCAATGGGGTGTGACGGTAGCGGTAATTTTGTAAGCAGGGCATGTGAACGCATCCATAGAGTTAAGTTAATGAAGCATACTTGGAAGTGCAATCCAATTAATTGGGCACTCTATCCTGGACTACAGACACACAGCTAAATACACGTTTGAAATACATACTGTATAGGAGAGCTGTCTTAAAGCGGAGCTCCACCCTAAAGTGGAACTTCCGCTCATCGGAACCCTCCCCCCCCTCCGGTGTCACAATTGACACCTTTCAGGGGGAGGGGGGTGCAGATATCTGTCTAAGACAGGTATTTTCACCCACTTCCGGGAGTCCTCTCTGCGGGAAATACGTCACTTCCCGCAGAATACCCGTTGTGTTCTGGGAGACGCTCGGTTCCCAAAACACACAGGGACCAGTCAGAACGGCGCAGCGCAACTCGCGCATGCGCCGTAGGGAACCGGGCAGTGAAGCCGCAAGGCTTCACTTTTTGGTTCCCTCACCGAGGATGGCGGTGGGGGCAGCAGAGTGACGAGCAATTGCTCGTCCTCTGCTGCGGATGTCGCTGGACTCCAGGACAGGTAAGCGTCCTAATATTTAAAAGTCAGCAGCTGCTGTAGCTGTAGCTGTAGCTGCTGGCTTTTAATAAAAAAAATTTGGCAGAGCTCCGCTTTAAGCCCCGAACACACTGGCCAAATATTGGCCAGTTCAACAGAAACCAGACGATATTCGGCCCGTGTGTATGGCAGCCTGCCCGGCTTATATAGAAGGGGCATGCTTGAAAAATATCTACCAATGGCTGCGAGCGCTGACCGGTGTGTTCTGGCGGAGGGGGCAGGCCACCTGTTAGAACACAATAGCTCAGCGGGGAGATCGCTGTACTAATATCGGATAGTTAGTTCAGCAAGCTCCTCTTGAGATCCTCAGGTTTTTTTTTCGTTCAGCCTGCTTGGTTGAACAAAAAAAGTAAAAACAATGGTGTGTACTTAGCTTTACCTGTCAAAGCATTTGCATTTCTGGTTACCAGACTTTTCTTTGAAGCAGTTAAACAGCAATGATAAGTCACCTCCCTGTCCCCAGCCTGATTGGACAGTAAAAGAGCAAAAGGAGAATGATGATGTCATCTCTTTTGGTTTCTCCTCCTGTCAGCATGTACTTTGTTAGCACATGCGCATGCAGGACACCCGTTTGGATCCTCGTACTTCCCCTTCCTTTCCCAGTCTGGCCATCACCGTACTGGTTGGTGACCAGCTGGTTGGTGCAGTAGGGTATAACAGGAGGCTGATACTAAGTCATTTTTAAGTATTTAAACGACTTCAATTTTTAGTACATATAATAATATTTGTAATCAATACATAACTAAATATTTTTTTTTTTGTTTTTATATTTGCCCAGAGTTAACCTGTAATGAAGATCTAAACCCAATCCCTAAAATCTAAAATCTCATATAAGCCTTAACATAATTACATCATATAAGCCTTAATGTAAGCTATGACTAAGCACTAAGCATTAGTGTGAAACGCGTCGGCTGTGTATCCTAATTCTTGCTGTGACTTGTAGTGCTTTTATACAATTTATATCAATAAAGGCAACCAAAAGTTTTTTTTTTGGAGTGCGGCTGTCCAAATACTTCTTTCTATTTTAACGTAATTACAGCTTTCATAAATATACTTGGTGATCCCGCCACAAAGGTCCTTGTTTAGACACTTCCTGTTAAAAGAGAAGTATGGGAATATTTTTTTTTAAATCATATTTACCTAGGTGGATGCAGCATCGGTTCAATGCTCCATCTGTCCCTAACACTGAGAACCGAGCGATTAAACACCCCCGATCCCTCGGTTCTCACAGCTCCCTGATCAGAGAACTGGTGACTGTCAGTCAGCAGTTCTCTGCTCTGCCCCCCCCCCTGTGCACACTGGAGTGCTGGGCTGTGGAGGGGGTGGGAGTGGCCGGTTCAGGCTTTCAGTGGCTCATTCAGAGGCTGAGCCGAGTACTGGTCCTGGCATGTGGGTGGATCCTGACCATATGGTCACGATTAAGGTTGCACCGATACTAGTATCGGTATCGATGCCTATACCGAGCATTTGCATGAGTACATGAGTAAATTTGCTTGAGTGCAAATGCTCTGATGCTTGATCCGATACCTGGGCATCCTCAGGCATGATCGGTGCGGTGGTGGGGCAGTTACAAGCAATGATCTCCCTGTATAGCTTTTCTGACAGCCGCTTCTCCTCCTCTCCCTCCCGCGGCTGTCAGGGAGATTGGTGCTTGTAACTGCTCTCTGCCGCACCGACTGTCCACTGTGTCCTCCTCCAAGTCCCCCTCTGTACTGTCCGTGTCTCTGTGTCCTGCTCTGGGTCCCCCTCTTGGCTCCCCGGGTCTCTGTATCCTGCTTCGGGTCACCCTCTGTGCTCACCAGGTCTCTGTGTCCTGCTTCGGGTCCCCCTCTGTGCTCCCCAGGTCTCTGTGTCCTGCTCCAGGTCCCCCTCTGTGCTCCCCGGGTCTCTGTGTCCTGCTCCAGGTCCCCCTCTGTGCTCCCTGGGTCTCTGTGTACTGCTCCAGGTCCCCCTCTGTGCTCCCCGGGTCTCTGTGTCCTGCTTCGGGTCACCCTCTGTGCTCACCAGGTCTCTGTGTCCTGCTCCGGGTCCCCCTCTGTGCTCACCAGGTCTCTGTGTCCTGCTCTGGGTCCCCCTCTTGGCTCACCAGGTCTCTGTGTCCTGCTCCGGGTCGCCCTCTGTGCTCACCAGGTCTCTGTGTCCTGCTCCGGGTCCTCCTCTGTGCTCACCAGGTCTCTGTGTCCTGCTCCGGGTCCCCCTCTGTGCTCCCCAGGTCTCTATGTCCTGCTCCAGGTCCCCCTCTGTGCTCACCGGGTCTCTGTGTCCTGCTCTGGGTCCCCCTCTGTGCTCCCTGGGTCTCTGTGTCCTTCTCCAGGTCCCCCTCTGTGCTCCCCGGGTCTCTGTGTCCTGCTTCGGGTCACCCTCTGTGCTCACCAGGTCTCTGTGTCCTGCTCCAGGTCCCCCTCTGTGCTCCCCGGGTCTCTGTGTCCTGCTCCGGGTCCCCCTCTGTGCTCACCAGGTCTCTGTGTCCTGCTCTGGGTCCCCCTCTTGGCTCACCAGGTCTCTGTGTCCTGCTCCGGGTCGCCCTCTGTGCTCACCAGGTCTCTGTGTCCTGCTCCGGGTCCTCCTCTGTGCTCACCAGGTCTCTGTGTCCTGCTCCGGGTCCCCCTCTGTGCTCACCAGGTCTCTGTGTCCTGCTCCGTGTCCCCCTCTGTGCTCACCAGGTCTCTGTGTCCTGCTTCTGGTCACCCTCTGTGCTCACCAGGTCTCTGTGTCCTGCTCCGGGTCCCCCTCTGTGCTCATCAGGTCTCTGTGTCCTGCTCCGAGTCCCCCACTGTGCTCACCAGGTCTCTGTGTCCTGCTCCAGGTCCCCCTCTGTGCTCACCAGGTCTCTGTGTCCTCCCCGGGTCCTGATCTGTGTCATCCTTCGGGTCCCACTCTGTGTCCTCCCTGGCTCTCTGGCTCCTCCTCCGGCCCCCCCCCTTTCCTGGATCTGTCAGAATGGAGAGTGGAAGGAAGGAGCCGGTTAATCTGTAATTTACCGGCTCCTTCCTTTTCTGAATGCACAGAGTCAATGATCACTGACTATGTCCATTTGTTTACGATGCTTCCGTTTATGAAGGGAGAGGAGCCTCTTCTATCCATTTACCTTCAGTGCAGCTAAGGCTGCTGAGAAAGGGACTGGGAAATCTCTGTCCTAAGTCCCTTTCCCTTTCTCAGGGCTGATGAAAAAAAACAAATAGTAATAAAAAAAAAAAGGAAAAATTGTAAAAAAAAATAAAATAGTAAAACATTTCATTGTAAAAAAAAACGTCTGACACAGTCCACGCCTCATCAGTGCCCATCAGTGCCACCTATCAGTGCTGCATATTAGTGTCACTGTCACATGACATTAAATTCAGCCTGCTGTCTATTGAAAAGAATGAACTGCACTCCTGTCACCCACAGGAGAAGTACAGCCAAACAAGCAAGGGATGACAACTGTTTTCCAATTGTGCTCCTACGCTGTCACCCACAAACCGTATTGCCAACACACATTGTACAGGCATGGTCCACCACTGTCACTATCAGGAAGCTGGTCTACTTGAATAACCATGTGCGGCCAACCCTGGAGCGAGAGATGCAAAAGGGATGGAACCTACTAAAAACAGTAAATAACATATTCCCTACATCTATACTGTCCAACAAACCAACACGTAATATAAACCCTTATAGTATAAAAATCAGTTGTTATTAAATAATTATAATATAACCGACTGAGCCACCACCTCCCTGAAAATAACCTTCTTGATCCCCTTCAGTGTAGACAACACTCCACAGAAACTGCTCTTCCAAAACTCACAAACTCTCTACTGGTGGCTAAAACCCAATGGACACTATTCTGTATTCCTACCCCTGGACCTCTCTGCTGCCGCTGACACAGTTGACCAGCCCCTCCTCCTTAAACTCCACTCCTTTGGTCTCCATGACTCTTCACTGGTTCTCATCCTCATCCTACCTATCCCAACACACCTTCAGTGTCACTTCCTCCTCTCCTCTTCCTTTCTCTGTCAGGGTTGTGCAAAGCCTTGGACCTCTATTATTCTCGATCTACACCTCCTCCCTGGGTCAGTTGCAGGGTTGCCAACCGCCAGTAAATTTACTGACAGTTTGTAAAAAACAGTGATTTCCGAATTTTGGATTTTCGAATTTTCGGATTTTGATTTTTCAAATTTTCGAATTAGCACTTTTCGAATTTCCGATTTTCGAATTTTCAAATTTTCGTATTTTTGAATTTCAAACTTTCGAATTTCCAAATTTCAAATTTTCTAATTTCCAAATTTACGAAATTTTGAATTTATGAATTTTGGATTTTCGAATTTCAAATTTTCCAATTAACGCTTTTTCGAATTTCAGATTTTAGAATTTTAGACTTTCGAATTTTCGAAATTTAGATATTCTGAAATTCGAATTTTCAAAATTCCGAAAATTTGAGATTCAAATTTTCTACATTTCAAATTTTCATCTTAAAATTTTAGAATTTTCTAATTTTCAAATTTCTGAAATTTAGAATTTCCGAATTTTGGATTTTCGAATTTCCTAACTTCGAATTTTGGGATTTTCGAATTTTGAATTTTCAAATTAACGCCTTTTCGAATTTACAAATTTCGAATTTTTGAAATTTCGATAATTCGGATTTTGGAATATTGAAATTTCGAATTTGCACTTTTCGAATTTTTTCATTTCCGATTTTCTAACTTCCTAAATGTTGGATTTCCGCTTTTCGAATTTTGGAATTTCCAAAATGTTGATATTTTGGATTTCCTAATTTTGAATTTTCGATTTACAGAAATTTCGAATTTCCGAAATTCCGAATTTTCAAAAATTCGGAAATTCGAAAATAACAAATTTGTCAAAATTTGTTAAAAAAAGAATTCGGAACTAAATGAATTGCACATGTCTAGTTCAGAATACATGCAGTGCTTGGGATAATTTCACAAAAAACAATCTTGATATTTAGAGTCCAATTGAGGACAGAAATTTTTCCACCACCATAAGGTGAATCAAACTACTCCCAAAGTTGATGAATGAGTGAGTGCCTTAATAAGGAAAAAACACAGACACCTATCTTGATTGATTTGATTCAAGGAACGATATCCAGATTATAACATGAGAGTCTCTAGTGATCTTTATGTGTGGTGGATGATTCAAGCCGCGATTCTCAAAGGAAATTAGAATATCATCATTGCGCAGATATATATTACTAAAAACGAATAAGGGTTTGAATAGTTACACTCACATGTAGCCCACAAGTTAAACGCATATAGAGCGGTCAGTTGCATATAGCTGGATTCTCCTCACTCCCCATCCAGCACAATCAAGCACTGTGGGTGACGTCACTGGCTCCGCCCGACGCGTTGCGTCACTAGACACGTGACTTTCTCAAGACTTTCTCACTAGAGACTCTCATGTTATAATCTGGATATGCATTTTGTAGCTGCTCGTTTGCTTAGGTCCATTTTTCAGGCTAGTCCACAGTGCTGAGTGGCTTTGAGGCACTTAGTGGAGGTGCAGATTGTAGACCCTAATGACTATCCCAGAGAAACCCATGCTGATGAGTCTAGGCACTGTCACATGTGCTACTTCTAATACGGAATTATACACTAAATGCATATTTTTCTATTCTTTAACTAATTACTTTAGATTTTAGATATGGATCCACTTTAAGGCTTGGTTCACATCTACAGGGGAAACCAAGTGCAAGTTCCCACATGGTTTTCGTACGTCTCTGTGCTTCGCATTTAGGGCGGCCCATTTATTTAAATGGACTTCCCTACACACAAGAAATATGGAAAATAAGTCCCTGATCCTTTTCCAAAAATGTGGTGCACCACTACCGATGTATGGGGTTGCCAATAACAATCAATGACATTGCCATGTGTCTTCTAAAGAGCAGCGCATTTCTCTGCGTGTCATGAAAGCACATAATTTCGAAAGGGTTCCCAACACGCAAAGATCTGAGCCTAACCTAGAGTTAAACTCTGGGCATAGATGAAGGATACAAACTAATGCAACTCTGTATTGCCAATCAGTTGTGCTGCAGTCAGTGTCGAGACAAGATCATCCATAGCCCAGGGCAAACATAACAAACTGCGCACCTCCCCAGATGTATAAGCATTATGTGTCAGCAAAAATCCCCCCCCCCCAAAAAAAATAATAATATTTTAGCACTAATTCACATGCTTACCCTCTAAGCATAAATTTCCCCTCCTCCCAGGACAACCCCGCCCCCTGCTGAACCCCCCCGCACAGCTCAAATGTTTGCCCCCCAAACCACCCCCTAGCTCAAATCCCCACAGCACATCCCCCCCACCAAAAAATAAAACACTTCTCCTAGCACAAATCTTCTACCCCTCAAATTTCCCCTCTGAGTACACATCCTCTCCCCTGCATTCCGAATCCCTCCTCTAAGCCCAAATCCCCCCTGCCAATCCCCTCTACTACTACAAACACCTCCCACCAAAAAGGTTTCTCACTCCTAGCACAAATGCCCTCCCCCCTCTACCATATCACTTTTTCTAGCACAAATCCTCCCCCCTATTCCCCCCCTCCAACACACATGCCCCAAAATCGCAACTCTTATCACCCCCCCCATCAAAATTTCCCTCCTAGAACAATTCTTACTCCCTGCTGCATCCCAAATTCCCCCTCCCAACCCCCCCCCCCACACACACACATACACACAATCTCCTTATGGTACCCCCCCACCTCACGTGATACCACCAAAACCCAAGGCAGCCGCCCCTCCTGCCCACCTCTTGTCCGGGTCAAGGAGCATGCTGATAGGAGGAGACAGAAAAGTGACAAGTCCATCAGCATGTTGCTTCTTCTTTCACTGTCCGTCCACAGGCTGAGGAGGTGATGTGTAAGTGAAAGTTCAACTGCAGAAGTAAAAGATCTGGTCCCCTCCCCTGCCAATCGGAGTCTAAAAGGCAGCAACTTCTGCTGTGCACTCCGAATGCTTTGTAAATCATGTGTCATGGGGGCCGCCTGTATCAAATGTTCATTTAAAACATATCAACATAACAAATAACGAAATAAAACATAATAAACCTTGGACCAATACAATTGCCCTTTAAAAATGTTTCGGATGCCCAAGACGAAGTACATAGTCACCTTACTAACTTCTGTAGACAAATTCTTATCATGGATCCAAATTACAAAACAACACCCACTGCATATCTTGGCAGCATTTTGTATTCCAGATAAGGAGTACAGAACGTCTATATTTTAGAATTGATGCGGCAGCCTTACTTCTAGATTCCTGGCTGTTAAAAACCTATAACTTTTTTCTGCAGATACCACAAAAATCTGTAAAAGGATTGACATTTCAAAGCGAGAAAACAAGATGATTGATGATTCTGGAAATGCTACAGGAAAAGTGGTGAGGCTGTGTGAACTGCAGTTCAATGCCAGATCCTAATACCGGTAATAAAATAGGAGGAAAATGCAGAATTAAAGGCAAATTATCATTTCTAAAGCTTCCGTTACAATTTAAAGAGGGACGTCAGGCAACCCTTGGAAGAAATCAGTAAATTAACACTATTCAGCAATTACTAATGCCGCGTACACACGATCGATTTTTTCGACGGTGAAAACACCGTCGAGAAAATCGATGTGAAAAACGAGGAACAGCTTGTTCCCCCCACACACGGCCATTTTAAATGACATTTTTTTTTTGGTCGAAAAAAACGACCGTGTGTGAACTCCGCGGTAGTGTTTCCCTATGGAAAAACTGCAGCGGAAAAAAACGACGGGAATCACGACGAGAAAAATTAGAGCATGTTCTAATTTTTCTCGTCGTGATTAATGCCGTTTTTCCCGTCGAGAAAAACGACAAAAAGCCCACAGACGATAGTTTTTCTCGTCCAAAGGAAAAAATGTAATTTTTCTCGACGGGAAAAACAGTTGTGTGTACGCGGCATTAGGCTGTCCTAAAGTCAGTCCACTCAGCTCACCTCTAAGGGGAAGTATATTGTATGTTTAGAGATAATGGTATTTAGCAAAGTCCGGGCTTCTTTAGGCCAAATGGTGACCTCCAGAGTTAGGGAGAGCTGACATCCTTCTGTGTAGAGTGGGTTACAAGGCATGGTGGGTGCAGGGCCGCTGATAGGGGGGGACCACCAGCCCTCCTGTAGGGGGCCCAGGCACACAGAGGGGCCCGAACAGCAGGAGAAATTGGTGTGGTCGGGCACAGGGGCAATTACAGAAAGATGCCCCGTGCTGCTCTCTGCAGCAGCTGAAAGCTGGTTCCTCTTCCTCCCATCGGCATTCAGCTGGGCATAGTTCTTTTAATTACTTCCCCCGCACTGATTCCCCTCCCTGGTATGCCCACTTCTGATCCCCCCGTGTGCCCTCCTGTCACTGTGCCAAGCCCGCTCCCGTGGCACTGCCGGCTCCTGTGTCCTGTAAAAAATAATGCAACATTGTAATAAATAATTTTTTACAATTTTTTAATTAAATAATTTTAAAAATGTAAACATTTTTTCAAAAAATTATACATTGTTTAAACAAAAATGTAAAAATACTATTTAAAAACGGCTAATTCACACAGGTTCTTTGTTAGATTTGTATTAGCTAATAATAATTTTTGTGTATTTTTAGTGAAAATATTGTTTTGATATATTGGGGGGGGGCACCTGCCAGGTAGGCTGTACGGGGCCCCATGATTTCTAACAGCAGCCCTGGGTGGGTGTAATGCAAGATGGACAGATGGGCGCCAGACACTTTTTCAATGCAAAGAGATTTATAGACTCTTAAACAGAACTGTGGGAGAGAGGGTTAGGGCCAGGACATCCTTAGGTAGCTGCAAAGATAATTGTCAGACTCCGAGCATTCTATAGGCAGACTGCTATACAGGTGAAGGCCTCCAGCCTGACACCACTTCTGTATAGATAGGACTCTGTCTCCTATGGCAACAGTCTTGTAGAAGGTAGGCTTGTGCAATTCGTTTCGTAACGAATCAAAATTCGTCCGAATTTAGCAACTTTCGGACATTCGGAAGCATTTGAATTTCCGAACAGAGCAATTACGAATAAAACCGAATCCGAAATAAATTATACCGCAAAATAGCGAATGCCCGAAGGTCTTCGGCATAATTCGTTATGAAAAAAGTTACGAATGTACGAATCCATTCGAAGCACAATAACACTCACTCTGCTCTCTGCTTCTCCCTCACCATGCTGAACTCCCTCTCAAAATGGTGTACAGGGGCGGAGGCTATAGCCGCATGAAAAAACGAAAGTAAAATACGAGATTTCAAATCCATTCGAAGCACAATAACACTCACTCTGCTCTGCTCTCTGCTTCTCCCTCACCGTGCTGAACCCTCTCAAAATGGTGTACAGGGGCGGAGCCTATAGCCGCATGTAAAAAACGAAAGTAAAATATGAGATTTCGAATCGTTACAAATAACCGCTATGTATTTAGAAAAGTACAAATCCATTCGAAGCACATTAGGCATAATAGGCAGCGTCGTTGTGAGAGAGACACGGAAAATTACGAATCAACGAACCCAAAAAAAGTTACGAAAGTAGGAGTTGTGTCCAGAATCAACGAAAAACAACGTACTCTACCGAAAGTACGAACCCAAAAAAAGTTACGAAAGTAGGAGTTGTGTCCAGAATCAACGAAAAACAACGTACTCTACCGAAAGTACGAATTATAAAGCAACAAAAAATTCAACGAAAAATGTCGCTTGCAAAAATACGAATGAGTCCGAACACGAAAAATCCCGTCTAGCAAAATTACGAATGATTACGAATCAACAGGACCGGAAAGAAACGAACCGAAACGGAACGAATTTTTCCGTTGTGCACAAGTCTAGTAGAAGGTATTTGCAACACGAACAGTTCTCAGCTTACCCCCCCCCCCCCCAATCACTCACTGTGGGACTTCACTCAATAAGCTCCCAGTCTCTCTTACTAGACTTCAGATCCAATAGCCACTGTATCCCCTGAGCTCTTCTACTGTTAGCACTCAGTATTTTCCTCAAGCGTCACCCCCGCTTCCCTCCTGGGTCCCTGGCTTGGCACTCACAGATACTCCTCAAGCTTCACCCCTGCTGACACATTAGGTCTCTGGCTTGGCATTCACTGATGCTCCACAAGCGTCACCTTTGCTGTCCCACTGGGTCCCTGACTTGGCACTTGCTGAAGTGTTCCCACTTCTTCACCGTCCCTGGCTGGTGAGAAGTCTGCTCTGGTACTGTCCTCAGCTCACTCACGGTGATCTTCGGTAGGAAGGTGGATGGTGCCTTAGCTTCCCCTCTACGTCTGACCACAACTGGTTCCCCAGCCAGCGGAACTGTTACTTCTGGTTGGACTACAAGCCCATAGTCCCAATCCTACGCTGTTCTCCTGCTTCTGGATAGGCCCTCAGACAGCCTAGCAGACAGATGTCCAAGGGATAGGCCTTAGGTTTCTGGCCTAGCAGCCCGGGGCAGCACAACACACGTCCACCCAGACAGCTGTCCAGGTGGCACAGAACCCTGCTCACCTGACTCCACCCAAATAAATAGGCTCTCCCAGCAGGCCAAGGGACCCAAGAAAATCCCTGCCCATTGGCTGAGACACCCCATTCATTCCTAATCTGTCTTTGCTATGCCCTTGTCTTATCTATTGTCACCAGCTACAATGACACCTAGTGAGAGAAGTGCAGCAATTCCAGAATTAGGGGGAAGTCAATTGATCTCCTAACACTTGGCCAAGGCAACCATCGCCTGACAACTAAATTTGATAGCAGCCCTGCCTAAACATCAGGGTGCTACAGGTACATCTAGAATTATTTTGGAACATAGGCTGGTATAAAATAAGTAACATATCCAAACAGAGAAATTTTGCAAGCAGGTAGGTGGAGTAAATAGAGTATAAGGAAATTAGGGGGGATACCACTAAAGGGGAGACGGGGTAAAAAAAATTAAAGAGGGGGTAGTGGGTTGCAGTGGCACCCCCTATATGTATAATGGATAGATTCATGCATAGCATAAATCTATCCATGGCTGCTGCCACCACCCCCTATTCATGCCTATGGGCCCCTTTCAGGAAGCCGGGCGCATGAATTACAGTGGCAGTTGATTTTTTAAGTACCTGATTAGAGCCATAGTCTCTAATGGGCTTCAAAATAGGGTGGCCTCGGAGTGCAGGGCATTGCGCCATGAGCCCACCCAGGTGTTATCTCCCGGTGGGACGGCGGGGATGTCCCCTCCCACTCCTCTGGTATAACAACCGAGCGGCTTTTAGCCGCATTGGTTGTTATGCCTGGATAGCCAATCGCCCGCTCTAAACAACGGTACCGGGATGATGCCTGCAGCTGCGGGCATCATTCCGGTATAACCCCCGAAAGCCGAGGACGCATATATGCGTACGCTCGGCGGCAGGTTTATAAAAAAAAAAACAGCAGAAAAAATGATTTATAGCACCACTTAAGATTAATGCCGCGTACACACGATCATTATTCACGACGGTTAAAAAACCGCCGTGAATAATGTCATTAAAAACGAGGGAACGGCTTGTTCCCCACACACGGTCGTTTTTCACGTCGTTTTTTCTCTTGTCAAAAAAAACGACCGTCTGTGGGCTCCGCGGCAGTGTTTCCCTATGGGAAACACTGCCGCGGAAAACATGTCGAAAAAAACGACGAGAAAAATTAGAACATGTTCTAATTTTTATCGTCGTTTTTAATGCCGTTTTTCTCGTCGAAAAAAACGACAGAAAGCCCACAGACTATCGTTTTTCTCGTCGAATGGGAAAAATTTTGTTTTTCTCGACGAGAAAAACGGCCGTGTGTACGCGGCATTACCTCCTTCTAATATTCAGAGAAAAAGCTAACACATATAACATATTAATATAAAAAAAAAATAACCATCACTTTTCCATAACTGTTAAAATCATTGATTGTAATATGTGTTTGGTTAGGGTGATCGTCCACCACCCAGCACACACCTCACCTTCTGCAATGTGGCCCTCAACGTCACGTGTACAGTGCAGGACTGTTGGTTCTGTATTGTACATCATGACATTGGTGGAGGGTGATCGCACAACTGGCAAAGAGGAGTTCCTTGTTGTTCACTGTTCAGTGGACATCTAGCCTGCAGGAGAGAGAATTGGGGTAAATCATTTTCTCTGCTGAAGCCCTGTAGACTAAAGCTGGTCATGCACAGAATTTTGTTTGAAAATTTTCATCCAATGTTCATTTGATTTTCTAATGGTTAGTGTGGTCAAATAGGCAATCGTTTTTGGCGACAGTGATGGGAAAACTCAAAAGAGCAAGAAAATATTTTTTGAACAAAATAAATTCTAAAGCCCTGTACACACGATCGGTTTTACCGATGAAAACAGTCCGATGGACTTTTCTTATCGGACAAACCGATTGTGTATGGGCCCCTGTCGGTCTTTTTTCCATCGGTGATTAAAAATAGAACATGTTTTAAATTTATCCGATGGAAAAAAAAACTATAGCAAATTCCGATCATCTGTGTGGAACTCCATCGGAGAAAAAACCCACGCATGCTCAGAATCAAGTCGACGCATGCTCAGAAGCATTGAACTTCATTTTTCTCGGCTCGTCAGAGTGTTTTACTTCACAGCGTTTGGGACGGTCGGATTTTTGACTGATGGTGTGTAGGCAAGACTGATGGAAGTCAGCTTCATCGGAAATCCGATAGAAAAATCCATCGGAAATCCGATCGTGTGTACAGGGCTTTACTGTGAATGTGGTTTTCATTCAGCAAGAATTTACATATTTTAATGTGCAAACTTTTAAGGGCTTTTAAACCAAATTTTTACAAGATGACCGATTTTTCAGAATTTCAGTACGAACATTCATGCAAAATTCTGCTGGTGTATGGCCATCTTTAACCACTTCCTTACCGCCCATAGTCATATGACGTCCACAGATGGGATCTCCCATCCTGGGTGAACGTCATATGACGTCCTCTGCTTTGAGGGGGGATATCTGAATGATGCCTGCAGCTAGAGGCATCATTCAGATATCCATTTTTTGTGCCGGCGATTCTGCGCACCATAAGAACGATCATAGCGGCATCGTTCCGCCGCTTGATCGTTCTTATAGGCGGCGGGAGGGGACATCCCCCCCCCTCCCGCCGCCATCCGGTGCTTCTCCGGGCTCTCTCGTGCGATCGGGGACCCGGAGCGAATCTTCCGGCGTCGTTGGTGGGTCACGTGACAAGCATAGAGATGACTGGTGACCAGATGGTCGCCAGTCATCTCTATGATCGTCGGAGGCCCGGGGCGCAATGTGATGACGTCACGCCCGGGTCCTCAGATGTAAACAAAGTCGCCATTGCGGCTTGTAAGTATGAGATCGGTGAAAGTTTTTTCACTGATCTCATACTTTCCAGCCTGGAGGAGAGATGTGGCGTCTTATTGACCCCGCATCTCTCCATAAAGAGGACCTGTCACACACATTCCTATTACAAGGGATGTTTACATTCCTTGTAATAGGAATAAAAGTGATCAAAAAAAATAAGTAAAATAAGTGTTAAAAAATAAATAAATAAGTAAAATAAAAAATAAATAATAATAAAAAAATAAAAACGCCCCTGTCCCCGGTAGCTCGTGCTCAGAAGCGAACACAAACGTAAGTCCCGCCCACATATGTAAACGCCGTTCAAACCACATATGTGAGGTATCGCCGCGTGCGTTAGAGCGCGTGCAACAATTCTAGCACTAGACCTCCTCTGTAACTCTAACCTGGTAATCTGTAAAGAAATTTAAAACATCGCCTATGGAGATTTTTAAGTACCGAAGTTTGGCGCCATTCCATGAGTGTGCGCAATTTTAAAGCGTGACATGTTAGGTATCTATTTACTCGGCGTAACATCATTTTTCATATTTTACAAAAAAATTGGGCTAACTTTACTGTTTTGTTATTTTTTAATTCACGAAACCATTTTTTTTCCCCAAAAAAGGCGTTTGAAAAATTATCGCGCAAATACCATGCAAGAAAAAAAGTTGCAATGACCGTCATTTTATTCCCTAGGGTGTCTGCTAAAAAAACATATATAATGTTTGGGGGTTCTGAGTATTTTTCTAGCAAAAGAATGATGATTTGTACATGTAGGAGAGAAGTGCCAGAATAGGCCCGGTATTGATGTGGTAAAAAAAGCCCGGTGTTGAAGTGGTTAATTTGCTTATAACAGAGTTACTAAGGAGGGGACATTTTTTTTACAGATTGACCAGAGTTCTTTTTTAGAAAAATAAAAAATCATCTGGGACACAGAAGGTAAAAAAGTAACAGAGGTTTTAATTAGGGTTGTCCCGATACCACTTTTTTAGGACCGAGTACAAGTACCGATACTTTTTTCCAAGTACTCGCCGATACCGATTACCGATACTTTTTCAATGTCATGTGACAGTTTGACAGATGGGGACTGATAGGTGGCACTGACAGGTGGCTGGCACTGATAGGCGGCACTTATGGGCACTGACTGGTGACTGGCGCTGATGGGTGGCACTGATAGAAGGCACTGATTGGTGGCACTTATAGGCACTGATAGATGGCACTGATAGGTGGCACTGATTGCACTGATAGATGGCACTGATAGATGGCACTTGTGGGCACTGATAGGTGGCACTGATAGATGGCACTGGTAGGTGGCACTTGTGGGCACTGATAGATGGCACTGATTGCACTGATAGATGGCACTGGTAGATGGCACTGGTAGATGGCACTTGTGGGCACTGATAAATGGCACTGATTGCACTGATAGGTGGCACTGATTGCACTGATAGTGCTACCAGTGCCATCTATCAGTGCCACCTATCAGGTGGCACTGGTAGATGGCACTGATTTCACTGATAGGTGGCACTTGTGGGCACTGATAGATGGCACCGATAGGTGGCTGGCACTGAAATGCTGCAAAAAATGACACAGATTTATAAAAAAAAACTGCAAAAAGCTGCAACGCCCATCTTGGTACACCCTGCACTCGGCTGCAGTAAGCAGCAGCAGACATCTTGTTACACCCAGCCCATATAGCTCGGGCTGGGTGTAACAAGATGTCTGCTGCTGCTTACTGCAGCCAAGTGCAGGGTGTACCAAGATGGGCGACGGGACGTTCAGCTGCTGACGACGACCGAATGTGACAGCACCGATCACCGATCCCGATGCGGCTGCGCCCTGAGCCCCTGCCAGCTTACCAGGTTCAACTGCAGGTGAGGGACTCGCTCTCTGCCCGCCAAATCCATCCACCTACTGTGCCCGCCCTCTCCAGCCAGACTCCGCCCACACTTTCCTTCCATAGACTCTGCCCGCATCCTCTCCAGCCAGACTCCGCCCGCACTCCCCCGCCCTCTCCCACCCTCCCCAGCCACTGACTCCTCCCGCCCTCTCCAGCCACACTACACTAGAAAAAAAAAGTATCGGGTGAAGCATCGGGAGCATTTGCGCGAGTACAAGTACTCGCGCAAATGCTCGGTATCGGTCCCGATACTAGTATCGGTATCGGGACAACCCTAGTTTTAATCATTCCCTACTTTATCTGAAACAAAAGCTTGGTCTTTAGATACACGTTAAGCGATATAGATGGTTCTCTGACCTACCCCCAGCTTGCCAATTGGACATTGGAGGAGTATAAACGCACTGATAAAGCCATCACTCTGCTTTCACCTCCTAGCATGGATGAAGGAATCTTCCACTGTGTGCTATTGTGGACAGCGCTGACTGTCAGACTACCCAAACACTACTTGGGAAGAAGGCACTGCTCGTCTGACAGCTTTTTATTCATTATGGTATTGCAGACAGTGCCACCCATGGAGAGAATTTTGGCAGATTTAGCAGGAATTGGTTGACATTTTAATGCTGTGTAGTAAAGCACAGAAAGCTAATAACACCCTCCTAGTTAGGCTGCTAGGTCAATTAAGTTTTTGTCTCTCTTGCTGTAGCCACACAGGGGGGCTACACAGGCTGGGAGTTTGATTGCTTCCCCCTGCCTTTAGAGTACGTTTCTGGAGTTCAGGGAGGGAGAATTTAAATGACCAGCCTGAATATTAGGCAGGGCCCAACCAATCCCTGGGAAGGTGTGCCCAGTTGGTGGCTGGGAGAGCTGTTAAATAGTTTGGAGCCCTGAGGGGACTTTCTTTCTCCCTCCTGAGGGGAAGGATCACTAAACTGAAAGGAGGAGGGGGCTGCTTGCCCCTGGCAACCCTATAGAGCAAATGCTGAGCTACCTACAAGAGGCTGCACCTGTGGACTGATCCTGTTCCAGGATTCTGTGCATGTTACTTCATGGTCCACAGCCGTGAACCTATAGACTGTTGCTTACATTATATGTGCATGTGTATATATATGAAATTTTATGGGATATATACAAAACACTATCAATTATTGTTTTTTCTATGCAATTTATTAGGTACAAGTTTACTTGTACCTAATAAACATTTATTATCATATTCTTACTGATAGTTGTTTTCCCTAGACTGTGTGCTTCATGTAAAGTCCCAATTGTCCCCCCCACCTTCCCCTTTTCCCTCCCATTTTTATCCTTAATTTTCCATAGACTGTTCCAGTCTAGTCTATTGGTTCTTCAAGCTACTTCATGGTCCCCAGCCATGAACCTATAGACCAGCCTTTCTCAACCTTTTCAACACAGAGGAACCCTTGAAATAGTTCTCCGGTCTCAGGGAACCCCTGCTAAAATTATAAATCTACAATTCATGATACCTTTGTGTGATGGTCAGTGGGAAGGATGGTCCTTACACTTGTGGTCATTGGGAAGAATTACCTCCTTACAGATAGCTAAAAAGATCAATGGTGTCAGTAGGAAATTATCTGAGAGGCAGAAATTGCCCAATGCTGAGGGAACCCCTAGCAACCTCTGGAGGAACCCTAGGGTTCCACGGAACCCTGGTTGAGAATCACTGCTATAGACTGTTCCAATCTAGCCTATCTATTGTTCAAGCTTCTTCATGGTCCCCAGCCATGAATCTATAGACTGTTCCAATCTAGCTTATCTATTCTACAAGCTACTTCATGGTCCCCAGCCATGAACCTATAGACTGTTCCAGTCTAGCCTATCTATTCTGCAAGCTACTTCATGGTCCCCAGCCATGACCCCGAAGGCTGTACCAGTCTTGCTGTCTCTGATTTACCTTAGCTTTAAGTGAAAAAAAACTGTACTGTTGCTGTTTAGAAAATCGTCCTCTGTCAATTCTGTGGAAGGTGAAATAGATTAGGACCCAGAGAACAGGTCTGGAAGGAAGGAGTGCCAAGACCATGTACAGGTAAGCGGAAAAGATGTAGTTTTGAAGTTGAGCTGGGGTCATGCACAGGTAAGTAACTAGAATGTAGTCAAAAGCCAAGTGGAAGCCATCCACAGGTAGTAACTGGAGTATAAGATGTGTTCAGGATCCAAGCCAGGCCATACCGAATAAACAACCAGAAGGAGAGACATAGTCTGGAGCCAAGCTGAGGTCATACACAAGAGATCAGATGGAATAGTAGTCAATCAACAAGTCAAGGTCACGATCAGGAATCAAGCCGACAAATGTCAGGAACAAGCCAAGTCAGCAAGGGGTAACCAAGTAGCATGGAACCAGGAGAACAGGAACAAGCATCACGGACAGCTATTACCAGACACAACTGCTTCCTTAAATAGGAAGTTTGGCGCCAGTTCTAGGATTGAATGTGCATGGACATGTGCCAGCGTGGGTATGCATTCGCACAACGCACTTACGCATGTTGAACCCACGCAGGTTACTGGGGCTCTTAACCTGCAGATTGCAGCATGCTCTGGCTAATGTCCTGAAAATGGGCATGTTGGAGCTGGTTGCTAACCATTGATCTGGAGCTGTGCCCTGAGCAGCTGTCCCTCCTGCCCACCCGTGGACTGGGATATTTATAATGGTTATATTTAAAATCATATTCAGTGATTTTTTTTTTAATGCATACATACTGCATGATTAATTAGAAATCTTTAATATCTGCTTGGATCTAAGAATATACTCTTTTCAAGAAAGCCAACCTGGATTAAAAATGAAATGTAAATCTATATCTACCTATTACTATTAATATATGTAGCTACATCTAATTTTTGTTTGTTCAGACACCTTGGTAAACATGGATGGAAATGAATGTATAGGCTTAGAACTTCAGTCAGCATGGAACTCTTGACATCTTCATTCTGTGAAACAGCGCAATGCATGCAAATGAGCTGCTCCGAATCCCTGACCTCAATAAAACTAATAAAACATTGTTAATGCCATATTACTAGAAATTCAATGCATGATTAATACCTACTTGACCAGTATATTGCAATTTTTCTCTTTCATTAGCATTACTTATTCATGGAACTTTTACAGGAACTATAACCGCGAATATAAGTTTGCTTTAATAAACTTTAAAATATGCATAATTTCTCCTGCCTGTGTGCTGAAGTTTTATTATTTTCAGTGGGAAAAGTCAGAAAACGTTGGTCTGCGAGAAGAAGCAGCGTCATATGACTATAGACGTCCACGGGGGGGGGGGGGGGGGGGGGCATCATGGTCATCCTTTTCTGTGCACTTGCTTTGTGGGTTTCTTAATTAAAGCTTGTTTACCCAAACCTCCCCTCCCACTTCCCATTCTTAGGTCTTTATGTTATCCCCTTGCCAAGCCATCCATTAGAGCAATGTTCTATAGCCCTGTAGTGCTGCACTACCCTACATGGATCAACTTTGCAGCCCCAACCTGCGCAGTGCATGAGGGACACAAGCAACCAGAGAAGAGAACAAGTTGCCAAAGGGTATTTGTTAGGCTTGTGCACAACGGAAAAATTCGTTCCGTTTCGGTTCGTTTCTTTCCGGTCCTGTTGATTCGTAATCATTCGTAATTTTGCTAGACGGGATTTTTCGTGTTCGGACTCATTCGTATTTTTGCAAGCGACATTTTTCGTTGAATTTTTTGTTGCTTTATAATTCGTACTTTCGGTAGAGTACGTTGTTTTTCGTTGATTCTGGACACAACTCCTACTTTCGTAACTTTTTTTGGGTTCGTTGATTCGTAATTTTCTGTGTCTCTCTCACGACGACGCTGCCTATTATGCCTAATGTGCTTCGAATGGATTTGTACTTTTCGAAATACATAGCGGTTATTTGTAACGATTCGAAATCTCGTATTTTACTTTCGTTTTTTACATGCGGCTATAGCCTCCGCCCCTGTACACCATTTTGAGAGGGTTCAGCACGGTGAGGGAGAAGCAGAGAGCAGAGCAGAGTGTTATTGTGCTTCGAATGGATTAGAAATCTCGTATTTTACTTTCATTTTTTACATGCGGCTATAGCCTCCGCCCCTGTACACCATTTTGAGAGGGAGTTCAGCACGGTGAAGGAGAAGCAGAGAGCAGAGCAGAGTGAGTGTTATTGTGTTTCCAATGGATTTGTACATTCATAAGTTTTTTCATAACGAATTATGCCGAAGACATTCGGGCATTTGCTATTTTGCGGTATAATTTATTTCGGATTCGGTTTTATTCGTAATTGCTTTGTTCGGAAATTCGAATGCTTCCGAATGTCCGAAAGTTGCTAAATTCGGACGAATTTCGATTCGTTACGAAACGAATTGCACAAGCCTAGTATTTGTAATAATCTAGATCTAGTGTACCCTTATCTATCAAAGATCGCTTGTTAATAGACATGTGTGGTTCATTTTGTTCCGAATTGAAATTTTTAGTTAATCGAAAATTCGGCTGTATCCGAATTACAATAGTAAAGAATTTAAACGTATCCGAAATAACGAATCAAAATTTCGGACAAAATAATTTATTTTTAAATAGTTTTCAAATCGTATTTGAATATTACTATTATTATTATTATACAGGATTTATATAGCGCCAACAGTTTACGCAGTGCTTTACAATATAAAAGGGAGACAATATAAAAGGGAATCGATTTGAATCATTTTCAAATCAAATTCGAATTTCCGAAGAGAATAAAATAGAATAGAAAATAAAGGAATAGAATAGAAAAGAATACAATAAAAAAGAAAAGAATAGAATAGAAACAATATAATAGAGTAAACAGAACAGAATAGAAAAGAAAAGAATAAAAAAAAATTGAATAGAAAAAAAAGGGATAGAATAGAAAATAAAAGAATAGAGTAAAACAGAACAAAATAGAATAGAAAATAAAAGAACAGGGTCATGTCCCAAACTCAAACAATATTGGATGGAGATCCGAAAAATTGTCCAAAAATTCACAGAGCATCTGATTCCAGACGATCCAGCCTTTTTTCTCCTCCATGCCTCTGAAATCCCAGCAAAAACATACAAGAATCGGTTATCCGTCACCTACTTGACACCGCCAAGATGTGTGTATTCCTCTCAATTGAAAGAATCCATTGCCACCGACCACTGGTCTTTGGCTTAAGAAAGTGGAGGAAATAAATAAAATGGAGGACCTAATTTCTCTCGTCCCAGGCATCAACATGAGCGATATTCCAAAACTTGGACTCTATGGAATATGTTTGTCTTCTCTGAAGAGGGCCAGGCACTCCTTGGGTATGATTTAACAGGTTGACTCCCCTCCCGATCTCCCCCCCTTTCCCCCTCCCATCCCTTTCCCCATCCCCCCTCTTTCTTCTTCTCTTCCCTTTCCTTCTTTCTCCTTTTTATTTGGGTGCTTTCTGTTCTCATTCTATATTTCTATCTATAGTTCTAGGTGTTCGATACATTTCATATCCTGTGAGGGCCTGTGCATCCTGCAAGAAATGAGATGGGTTAGCGTTTCATCTTCATTTTAGACGGATTACTCGCATGTTGCGTAGACTATACTCTTGAGCTTGAAATGTAGATTCAACACCCTGTATACAACTATATTATGCTGTATTTTTTTTTTGCATTTTTACCATTGTCTTTCTTTCAATGCCATGGAATCTGTCCTTTGACTACATAAAAGATTTGTAAGAAAATAAAATAACAGAATAAAATTAAATATAAAATAAAGGAATAGAATAGAATGCAATAGAATAGAATAAAAATATAATAAAATAGAAAGAATATATCATGTTCTGAATTTCAAATTTCAAATAGAATAAATTTGAATTCAAATGGAATAGAAAAGAATAGAAAATAGAAGAATATAACCATTTATCAAAATTTTAATAAAATACATTTGATTAGAATAGAAAAAAAGATTAGAATAGAAAAGAAAAGACTACAATTGACAAGAATAGAATAAAATAGAATAGAAAATAATATAACCATCTTCCTTAATTCCAATAGAATAAATCCCATTGTGTACTTAAAAGTGGGGTATGTCTGTAGACTAGAATACAAAAGAATAGAGTAAAACAGAACATAAAAGAACAGAATTAAATAGAATAGTATAGAAAATAAAAGAATAGACTAGAATAGAATATAACCATCTTCTGAAATTTGAATTTCAAACAGAATAAATTTGAATTGGAATAGAATAGAAAAGAATAGAACAGAGAAGAATAGAATAGGAACAACAATAGAATAGAATGAAATAGAAAGAATATAACCATCTTCCAAATTTGAATTCAAATTTCAAATGGAATTTTTTTTAATTGGAATAGAATAGAAAAAATATAATAGAAAATATAATAATAGACTGAAGTATTCCGACCCTCTTTGATATGCCCCTACCTCCTGATCCAACTGTGGCTCTCCTGAACAGCAAACCCCAGTCTGTGACCCATCGCCAATCCAATCTGTCATTGTAGACAAAATTGATCCCTACGAAAAAATTTGGAGGCTTTGTATTACCCACTATTTACCCCCTGATCTTGACAATTTCCTCCTATTACCATAATCTGCTCGCTACCCCAACTATGGTCCTCTCTAGGCAGTGCCGGCCCAAGACATTGTGCTGCCTGGTACCAAGAATGAAATGCTGCCCCCCCCCAAAAAAAAAATCACGCCCACCAAAATGCCCCCACATCCATCATTTTATATCATGATAACTAAAGTGGACCTGTCATGGCTCTATAAAAAGGACCTGTTATGGCTCTATTCATGTATACAGGAGTATAAAGAGGTCATGGCATTATACGTGTATATAGAAGTATAATGAGGACCTGTCATGGCTCTATACATGTACCGTATTTTTCCTGTCTATAAGACGCCCCCATGTACAAGATTTTTCCAACCCAAAATTAAGAAATCAATATTTTACACATAGGTAAAACAGAACACATTTTTATTTAGTAATTACCGCAGGTAACGTTTAACCACTTAACGACCGCCCACCGCCGATTTACGTCGGCAGAATGGCACGGACAGGCAGAATCACGTAGATCTACGTGACTGCCTTTGTACAGTTGGGGGGTCCATCCGGACCCCCCTTCTGTGCCGTGAGCGGTCGTTACTTCACCGGGAGCGATCCCAGATGAGGGGGCGGCCTTTCGATTCCGGCCCCCCCCTCGCGATCGCTCCCGGCGAATGGAAATGCCTCCTCTGTCTGTTTCAGACAGAGGAGGCAGGAGGAAGTGATGTCATCTCCTGTGCGGCGCTCACATATACCGAGCGCCGTACAAGAGAAGACATCAGGTCAGTGAGCACAACACTACACTGACACCAGGACACATAGGAACACTAATCGCCCCCCCCAGGACCCCCAGACCCCCCCAGATCACCCCCCAGATCACCCCCCAGCCCCCAGTCACAGTGTCACTGATTGCAGTGACCATTTATTTAGTGATCACTGCAATCAGTGACATTTGTGACTGTGAAAGTGTCACTAAAGTTTAGTTTTAGGTCCAGTGTAGCCCCCTAACCCCCCCTAATAAAGGTTTAACCCCCTGATCACCCCCCAGATAACCCTTTCACCCCCTATCACCGCTGTCGCTATGCGATCATTTTTCTGATGGCTGTCTTAGCATCAGTGATGGCGATCGGTAGCCAGTAATTTTTTTTAGGTTCGCCGCAGGTTTTTATAGCGTCGGGTACCCCAATATATTATCTAATAAAGGTTCAACCCCCTTGATCGCCCCCCAGGTAACCCTTTCACCCCCTATCACCGCTGTCGCTAATCGATCGTTTTTCTGATGCTGTCTTAGCATCAGTGATGGCGATCGGTAGCCAGTAATTTTTTTTAGGTTCGCCGCAGGTTTTTATAGCGTCAGGTACCCCAATATATTATCTAATAAAGGTTAAACCCCCTTGATCGCCCCCCAGGTAACCCTTTCACCCCCTATCACCGCTGTCGCTATGCGATCATTTTTCTGATGGCTGTCTTAGCATCAGTGATGGCGATCGGTAGCCAGTAATTTTTTTTAGGTTCGCCGCAGGTTTTTATAGCGTCGGGTACCCCAATATATTATCTAATAAAGGTTTAACCCCCTTGATCGCCCCCCAGGTAACCCTTTCACCCCCTATCACCGCTGTCGCTAATCGATCGTTTTTCTGATGCTGTCTTAGCATCAGTGATGGCGATCGGTAGCCAGTAATTTTTTTTAGGTTCGCCGCAGGTTTTTATAGCGTCAGGTACCCCAATATATTATCTAATAAAGGTTAAACCCCCTTGATCGCCCCCCAGGTAACCCTTTCACCCCCTATCACCGCTGTCGCTATGCGATCATTTTTCTGATGGCTGTCTTAGCATCAGTGATGGCGATCGGTAGCCAGTAATTTTTTTTAGGTTCGCCGCAGGTTTTTATAGCGTCGGGTACCCCAATATATTATCTAATAAAGGTTTAACCCCCTTGATCGCCCCCCAGGTAACCCTTTCACCCCCTATCACCACTGTCACTAAGCGATCGTTTTTCTGATCGCTGTCTTCGTGTCGGTGATGCCAATCGGTAGCCAGTCATTTTTTTTAGGTTCGCCGCAGGTTTTTATAGCGTCAGGTACCCCCAAATATGATCTAATAAAGGTTTTAACCCCCTAATTGCCCCTAGTTAACCCTTTCACCAGTGATCACCATATAAGTGTTACGGGTGACGCTGGTTAGTTAGTTTGCTTTTTATAGTGTCAGGGCACCCGCCGTATATAACCCAATAAAGGTTTAACCCCCTGATCGCCCGGTGGGTGATATCAATTAGGTTTTAGCGTCAGAGAGGGTCTGCGTCACACCCCAGGCAGCGTCAGGTTAGTGCCAGTAACGCTAACACCCACGCGTAAAGCATACACCCCCCTTAGTGGTATAGTATCTGAACAGATCAATATCTGATCTGATCAGATCTATACCAGCGGTTTAGGGTTCCCAAAAACGCAGTGTTAGCGGGATCAGCCCAGATACCTGCTAGCACCTGCGTTTTGCCCCTCCGTCCAGCCCAGGCCACCCAAGTGCAGTATCGATCGATCACTGTCACTTACAAAACACAACACACATAACTGCAGCGTTCGCAGAGACAGGCCTGATCCCTGCGACTCCAGTGCTGTAGGAGGTGATTTCACCACCACAGTTAAAAAAAAAAAAGCATATATGCCGAAGCATGGGGGCAGCAGGGGCAGCAGGGCGGAGGAGCAATTTTGCTCCTAATGCCGCATACATACGGTCGAAATTCCGACGGAGGCTTGCCCGTGGAAACGTTTGACCATGTGTGTGCGGCATAACTTTTTTGCGGGAGGATGCCCCCATGCTTCGGCATATATAAATGGTGCATGTATGCCCATCATTAGAAGTGGGTGGATGAAGGGCGGTATTCTAATGGTGGGCATACCCACCAATCAATCTCTTTTTTCGTTCAGCCAACAGGCTGCATGAAAAAAAAAGATTACAATACATGTCCAACAAGGACCAGCAACGTACTGGTATGTTGCTGGACTTTGAATGGTTATACCAGATTGATGCCTGCGGGTTTAGGCATCATCTTGGTATCATTCTTTTCAGCCAGCGGCCGGCTTTCATGTAAAAGCAATCACAGCGGCTAATTAGCCTCTGGACTGCTTTTACAAGCAGTGGGAGGGAATGTCCCCCCCCCGGATATAAAAAGCGCCATTGGGAAATTGGGAAAGCATTTTATCACACCGATCTTGGTGTGGTCAGATGCTTTGAGGGCAGAGGAAAGATCTAGGGTCTAGAAGACCCCAGTTTTTTCAAAAAAAGAGTACCTGTCACTACCTATTGCTATCATAGGGGATATTTACATTCCCTGAGATAACAATAAAAATTATAAAAAAAAAAAATATATGTAAGGAACAATTTAAAAATAAAATAAAAAAGCAAAATTAATAATAAAAAAAAAAAAAAAAAAAAAAAAAGCACCCCTGTCCTGCCCTGCTCTTGCCCAATGGCGAACGCAAGCGTCGGTCTGGCGTCATATGTAAACAGCAATTGCACCATGCATGTGAGGTATCACCGCGAAGGTCAGATCGAGGGCAGTCATTTTAGCAGTAGACCTCCTCTGTAAATCTAACGGGGTAATCTGTAAAGGCTTTTAAAGGCTTTTAAAAATGTATGTAGTTTGTCGCCAATGCGCGTTTGTGCGAAATTTTAAAGCATGTCGTGTTTGGTATCTATGTACTCGGCCTAAGATCATCTTTATTATTTCATCAAACATTTGGGCAATATAGTGTGTTTTAGTGCATTAAAATTAAAAAAAGTGTATTTTTTCCCCCAAAAATGCGTTTGAAAAATCGCTGCGCAAATACTGTGTAGAAAAAAAAAATGCAACACCCACCATTTTAATCTGTAGGGCCTTTGCTTTAAAAATATATATAATTTTTGGGGGTTCAACATAATTTTCTTGCAAAAAAAAAATATGTTTTCATGTAAACAAAAAGTGTCAAAAAGGGCTTTGTCTGCAAGTGGTTAGAAGAGTGGATGTAAGCTTCCTAATGTTGTGTATAAAATGCCAGAACAGTTCAAAACCCCCCCAAATGACCCCATTTTGGAAAGTAGACACCCCAAGCTATATACTGAGAGGCATGTCGAGTCCATGGAATATTTTATATGTTGACACAAGTTGCGGAAAAAAGACAATTTTTTTTTTTTAATTTTTTTTTTGCACAAAGTTGTCACTAAATGATATATTGCTCAAACATGCCATGGGCATATGTGGAATTACACCCCAAAATAAATTCTGTTGCTTCTCCTGAGTACAGGGATACCACATGTGTGAGACTTTTTGGGAGCCTAGCCGCGTACGGGACCCCAAAAACAAAGCACCGCCTTCAGGCTTTCTAAGGGTGTAAATTTTTGATTTTACTTCTCACTGCCTATCACAGTTTCGGAGGCCATGGAATGCCCAGATGGCACAAAACCCCCCCAAATGACCCCATTTTGGAAAGTAGACACCCCAAGCTATTTGCTGAGAGGTATTGTGAGTATTTTGCAGATCTCGCTTTTTGTCACAAAGTTTTGAAAATTGAAAAAAAAAAAAAAAAATTTTCTTTCTTCATTTTCAAAAACAAATGAGAGCTGTAAAATACTCACCATGCCTCCTCAGCAAATAGCTTGGGGTGTCTACTTTCCAAAATGGGGTCATTTGGGGGGGTTTTGTGCTATTTTGGCATTTTATGGCCTTAGAAACTGTGATAGGTAGTGAGGAGTCAAATCAAAAATTTGTGCCTAGAAATCCTGAAGGCGGTGCTTGGTTTTCGGGGTCCCGTACGCGGCTAGGCTCCTAAAAAGTCCCACACATGTGGTATCCCTGTACTCAGGAGAAGCAGCAAAATGTATTTTGGGGTGCAATTCCACATATAACCATGGCATGTGTGAGCAATATATCATTTAGTGACAACTTTTTGTAATTTATTTTTTATTTTTATTTTTTGTCATTATTCAATCACTTGGGACAAAAAAAAAAAATATTCAACGGGCTCAACAGGCCTCTCAGCAATTTCCTTGGGGTGTCTACTTTCTAAAATGGGGTCATTTGGGGGGGTTTTGTGCTATTTTGGCATTTTATGGCCTTCGAAACTGTGATAGGTAGTGAGGAATGAAATCAAAAATTTGCGCCCTTAGAAATCCTGAAGGCGGTGCTTGGTTTCCGGGGTCCCGTACGTGGCCAGGCTCCTAAAAAGTCCCACACATGTGGTATCCCCGTACTCAGGAGAAGCAGCAAAATGTATTTTGGGGTGCAATTCCACATATAACCATGGCATGTGTGAGCAATATATCATTTAGTGACAACTTTTTGTAATTTTTTTTTTTTTTTTTTTTTTTTGTCATTATTCAATCACTTGGGACAAAAAAAAAAATATTCAATGGGCTCAACATGCCTCTCAGCAATTTCCTTGGGGTGTCTACTTTCCAAAATGGGGTCATTTGGGGGGGTTTTGTACTGCCCTGCCATTTTAGCACCTCAAGAAATGAGATAGGCAGTCATAAATTTAAAGCTGTGTAAATTTCAGAAAATGTACCCTAGTTTGTAAACGCTATAACTTTTGCGCAAACCAATAAATATACGTTTATTGACATTTTTTTTACTAAAGACATGTGGCTGAATACATTTTGGCCTAAATGTCTGACTAAAATTGAGTTTATTCGATTTTTCTTATAACAAAAAGTAGAAAATATCATTTTTTTTCAAAATTTTCGGTCTTTTTCCGTTTATATCGCAAAAAATAAAAATCGCAGAGGCAATCAAATACCATTAAAAGAAAGCTCTATTTGTGGGAAGAAAAGGACGCAAATTTCATTTGGGTACAACATTGCATGTCCGCACAATTTACAGTTAAAGCAGCGCAGTGCCGAATCCCAAAAACAGGCCTGGTCCTAATGGCCCGAAATGGTCCGGGGCTTAAGTGGTTAAATACTAGTATATTATGCAGCGGTTGTTCTTCCTGTTTTCTCCACTGTCTGATCATATACTCAGTGGAGGCAAGTCCAAACTGTTTCTCTGCAGCTCTATTCCCATGCTCTTTTTTGCATAGCTGGCTACATTTGGTTTGATTTGGTAAAGTAAGACAATCACTTACTTTTATTAGTTTCTGACATCTTGGTCCCAGAACACTCCGGTCCCTGTTGCATCTGTGCATCTCCACTTCCAACAGGATTGCATCTGATCACTCTCCACCTCCACCCCCAGCTCTAGCTGACGTCAGTAACATACGGCTCGTGATTGGAGGAAGCCGCTTGACAAGCTATGGGCCGCGACGCACCTGCGCGGCTGTCTCCCAGGCTGACTGACCGTGTATAAGACGCTGTTCGATTTACAGGCTATTATTTTAGGAAAAAAAAGCGTCTTATACACGGAAAAATACGGTATATAGAAATATAAAGAGGACCTGTCATGGCTCTATACATGTATGTAGGAATATAAAGAGGACCTGTCATGGCTTTATACATGTATGTAGGAGTATAAAGAGGACCTGTCATGGCTCTATACATGTATGTAGGAGTATAAAGAGGACCTGTCATGGCTCTATACATGTATATAGGAGTATAAAAGGACCTGTGCGTGGCCGGCGGCCGCGATGTCACCGGCCACACGTAGTGGATTGTCACTTGCCATGACGCCACCTGTCACACATTGCGGATTGTCACTTGCCACAACGTCACCTGCCACACGTTGCAGATTGTCACTTGCCACAACGCCACCTGCCACACATTGCGGATTGTCACTTGCCACGACGTCACCTGCCACACGTTGCAGATTGTCACTTGCCACTTGCTGTGTCCCAGAATAAAGGCAGGCAGCAGAGAGATAATGTAATCTCTCTGCTGCCCGCACAGTGGGGGCAGAACTGCAGTGATGCAGGGCGGACAGTGAGAGATGATGTCATCTCTCTGCTCCCCCGCCCGCTGTTTGGCCAGCAAGCCCGCTCACCTGCTGACTGTCCCGCCCGCTGACTGTTCCCCTGTTCTGCCCACACGCTCCATTCACCTGGGCCCAAAGCCCAGGTGAATGGAGCGCGCGGGGAGCGGAGCGGGCTGGCCGGCGGGCGGGCATCCAATTTGCCTCACAGTGGAGCGCGGAGCGGGCGGAACGGGTTGGCGACAATTTGCCTCACAGTGCAGCGTAGGGTTGCCACCTTTTTGTCAAGCCAAACCCGAACACATTAGCAGCGCACGCCAATATATATATATTTTTGTAGTACATTAAATTCATTACCTCTGTACAAAGCAATGCACAGCTAATTTTTTTTATTTAGTATACACTGTACATATATTTTTGTGATTAAATAAAATTTCTAATCATATGGAGTTAATCATAAGAGTCCCCCTTTATATCAGAGTCAACAGAGTTCTCCTTTAGATCTGAATCCGCAGAGTTCCCCTTTACATCTGAATGCACAGGGTTCTGCAGAAGAGAAGTGCAGAGGGTAAGATGGGGGCAGTATGTACAGGAGAGGAGTGCAGAGGGTATGATGGGGGCAGTATGCATAGGAGAGAAGTGTGGAGGGTATGATGGAGCAGTATGTATAGAAGAGGAGTTGGGAGGGTATGAGGGGGGCGGTTTGTACAGGAGAGGAGTGTGGAGGGGATGATGGGGGACAGTATGTACAGGAGAGGAATGCGGAAGGGATGATGGGGCGGTATGTACAGGAGAGGAGTGTAGAGGGTATGATGGGGGCAGTATGTACAGGAGAGGAGTGTAGAGGGTATGATGGGGGCAGTATGTACAGGAGAGGAGTGTGGAGGGTATGATGGGTGCAGTTAATACAGGAGAGGAGTTCGGAGGGTATGATGGGTGCAGTTAGTACAGGGGAGGAGTTCGGAGGGTATTATGGGTGCAGTTAGTACAGGAGAGGAGTGTGGAGGGTATGATGGGGCGGTATGTTCAGGAGAGAAGTGTGGAGGGTATGATAGGTGCAGTTAGTACAGGAGAGGAGTTTGGAGGGTATGATGGGTGCAGTTAGTACAGGGGAGGAGTTCGGAGGGTATGATGGGTGCAGTTAGTACAGGAGAGGAGTTCGGAGGGTATGATGGGTGCAGTTGGTACAGGAGAGGAGTTCGAAGGGTATGATGGGTGCAGTTGGTACAGGAGAGGACTTCGGAGTGTATGGCGGTGGCAGAATGGGGAGGGATTTCTTGTGGTGTCTATGGGGTGACCAGGGAGTGATGTTGGGAAGATAGGGGAAGAAAAGTGACCATGAAATGATGTCCCTCAGCTGGGGGGGGGGGGGGGGGGTAGGAAGCAGCTCTGAGTGACGTCTGTATAAAGTGGTCTGGGGGGGGTGATGCCAGCTGGGGGGAGTTGAGAAGTGGTCAGGTCGCGATGTATATAATAAAAAAAAAAAACTCATCCACTAAAAACATACAACAATAAATCATACAACAGTACTACTAATCCAGCTCCTAGCACTCTGTATACCCAGATAATGTGAAGGTAATTGATGACCATTCATATAACCCTGTGGTATCCAGGCTCTGAGTCTGGACAATCAGAGGGGTGAACTCACCACATATATACAGGTTACATGAATGGTTATAAATGACTTCACATTATCTAGTCTGAACAATTGGATTGGAGGATGTTTGCACAGACTGTTCATGCTTAGAAGTGATCTGTTAAATGTGATAGGGCTGGTGCAGACCCCCCTCCCCCCCACACTCAAACTCACTATCTCCTCCGATTCTTCTGTCAACTTAACCCTTCACTGCATCTCCTGAAGAAAAAAACACTTTGAAAGCAACTACTATCCACCCTAGAAAACTTCTCCCAGAAAAAGTCAGCTCACCTCCTCCCTTCCTCTGGCCAGCCCGACAGGAGATCCAGTGAGCTCCGCCTCCCAGTTCTCTCAACACTCCGCACTGGTGATTGGAGGGGGGGAGGTTGATGTCAGAGATAACAGGGACCCCGCAAGGCAGGAGACTGGAGGGAGGGGGAAGAGACAGGAAGGAGCTTTGAATCCCGAACACACACCGCAGCCACAGGCACAGTGTATTCTTTACAATGCCGCTGCTCAGGGGAGGGCTGGCAGCCTTAGGCCTGGGGGGCAAGTCCAGTCAAGTGGCCCATTGAACCACCGAATCAGCTCACCATTCATGCCCACCTGGTTTTTCAATGCAGCCTGATTAGTGTCCATCCAATGCAGCCTCACCAGTGGCCATCAATGCAGCCTCACCAGTGGCCATCAATGAAGCTTCACTAGTACCTATAAATGCAGCTTCACTAGTACCTATAAATGCAGCTTCACCAGTGCCCATAAATGCAGCCTCATCAGTGCCCATCCCATCAGCTCAGCTTTACCTGTGACCATCAATTTAGCCTGATCAGACAGCAGTGCCCATTAGCGCAGCCTTGCCAGTGCATGGGGACAGGGGAGAGAGGAGAACCGCTGGTTTACACAGTGCGGGTATCTCTCGCTTACCTGCCCATTGTCAAATTAAGTCCTGCCTGCTGGACTGGCTCCTAAGATGGACATCACACGTCCCTGCATTGGACCAGTATGACGTCCATCACAGAAGCTGGTCCAAGAGGCAGGACTTCATATGTCTCTCGGCCGCGTCGGGTAAGTGGGAGATGGAGATCCCCGCTCTGTGTAAACCGACTAGCCTAAGTTCACATCTATGCGTGTGGGTAACGCATGCAAAATTACATGCTTCCCAACATGCAAGGAAATGTGCTGTCCTTAAGCAGATGTGCAGCAGTGCCATTTTTTGTTATTGACACCTCCATGCATCTGCAAACATGTGGACCAAACTACAGGGTGCCGCACACTTTTTGAAAATATTCAGGACTTCTTTTCCATGTTGCTCGTGTGTAGGGCAGCCCATTGAAATTAATGGGCTGCCCTACACGTAATGCATGAAAACCACGCCTGTGCACGTGTGTGTGAAAAAAGCCTAACTGAGTAGATGCAAAATAACAATTCTCAATAAAAAAAAAATTCTCTAGATAATCAGCGTTCATACAATTGCACCACCATATAAATTACTGAACACTGTGCTCTGCTCTGTTTATTGAGGACAGGTAACATGTATATAGAGTGTTTAGTGTATGTGGGGAATTTACATGTTGATTGTACAGAGTTTGGAGAACACAGGGTTAAACTGAATGCTTATAAAGTTTGTTCACATTATCTGGACATACACAGAGGGTGGGGGTTGTTTATATAGTGATATGAGCCAGCTCCCAAGATATCTGTTTGCTGTGAGCAAGGCTCAGCTGACTCCCCCATACACACTCTGCTCTTCCGATCCTTTATCATTCTCATCACACTGCAAACAAATCCTCCTGAATAGTTCTGATGTGAAACTGCCAACTTACCTCTCCAGACTGACATTTCTTAGAACATCAGCTCTGCTCACCCCCTTCCCTGCACAGTGTCAGCAGCACCTGGCAGTAGCAGTGCCCCGCCTCCGGGTTCTCTGGGCAGACGGCACTGGAGATAGGGGGAGGATCTCAGTAAATGAGGGCACAGATAGAACATACAGGAGACTCGCGGGGGAGATAGAAAAAACGAGATGCAGACTACAACACCCAGAATGCACTGCAGCAGCCAGCCAGCCAATCAGCGGCCGCCGCGGCCGAATTTTACAATTTACAGGAAAAAAATAGCAAACAGGCAGCGCGGCCGTTTTGAATATAAGGTAGCCGGCCTGGGGGGAAATCTCCACCCTTCCCCCCGCCCAGCCCGCCCCTGCCGCTGCTGCTGTTTCACAGTGATAGGTGGAGTGGGGGAGAGGAGCGGGCAGGCGGCAATTTGCCACCCCCCTGATTGTGCCGCCTGGTACAATGGTACCATCGGGTCCCATGGTAGGGCCGGCCCTGTCTCTAGGGGCCCCTTCCCCCTCTGTCTTCCCTCTTCCATTTTTTATACTCCCTCCCCCCAAAAATGATCCTCAAATCTGCTCTCCCATGCCTATCCCTGAAACATAGGGAGACCAGACCACCCTCCTTCCTCCTTATGGCCACACTTCTGCTGACTCAGGTGCCCTTCTAGGAACCCTGAGGTGGTTCCCAACATCCTTCCCCCACCATCCCCTTTTGAAACTCCCAGATCTATCTCTAAATGTTATTCCTACTACTGTCTCTATTGATTATTACTTCCTATACTTTGCCTTGCAATCTACCCTCTTCCTACCAGTGTAGGGTGACCAGACATCCCCGGTTTCTGGGGACAGTCCCCAGATTGAGGACACTGTCCCCGGACTAAGTCTGTCCCCAGTTTTGTCCCCCGGATTGGTTTTGAACAGGGGCTGGGGCAATTTCAAAGACAGTCAGTGCAGAATAAAAAGCTCCTATCTTGAGGGGGTGTATTTTTTTCCATTATCTGTGCCCCTTTCTGATGATCATGTGCTGGTCGGAGTGGAGGGAGTATTTCTTCAGTTTCGGGCGCATGCCCATTCAGCTCCGCTCACATGTTTTTCTGCCTTGGCTCAAGTCCCGGCCAGCCGCCTGCCTGTTATCTCCTTGCCTTCCCTGGCGGAGTGATCTTCCTCCGCTCCCCACCCAGTCGTAGCCGGGGCCTGGAGAGTAAGACTTGACAGGCTGTGAGGCGGGCGGTGGCAGTGACGGGCAGAGAGGCGCTGATTGCCACCATTCTAGTAAAAAAAAAAATATGTCCCCGGATTTCATTTTAAAAATCTGGTCACCTTATACCAGTGGGCTTGGCCTCTTTTGTCATATACTCCTACATTCTACATGGCTGTTCAAGCCCCCTTCCTTGTAGCTCTTGTAGTTCTTTAAATTAACCATTTGATGCTGCAATATACTCTGTGCATCCTTGTTGTACCCCTTTTTTATTATTCCTTTATATGTAGACATTTGTGTATAAATGTGCATATTGCTGTACTTCAATAAAAAAATATTTGAATAGAAAAAAATATACAGGGGGTCCCTGACTTACGAACGCCCGACTTATGAACCCCTCCTACTTACGAACCGGGCGCTGCGGGGACCCTCTGCCATTCTGCGTGGTCAATCTGCTGTTCTGCACATGCGTGGCCAGACGGAGCCTCGGAAAATGTCCATAATTGGCCGTGCATTCGCAGAACGGCATTCGACGGAACATCGGAAAACATCGGAAATGTCCGTAATTGGCGTTCTGCGCATGCGCGGCCGACTTACGTACATTTCCGAATTACAAACAGGAGGAAATAACGGGTTCGTAACCCGGGGACCCCCTGTATATATAATAATAGAATAGAATAGAAAAAACAATGGACTAGAATAGAATAGATTGGAAAGAATACTATTGTTATAATTATTTTACAGGATATATATAGCGCCAACAGTTTGCGCAGCGCTTTACAACATGAGGGAAGACAGTACAGTGACAATACAATTCAATACAGGAGGAAACAGAGGGCCCTGCTCGTTAGAGCTTACAATCTAGGACAGCCTTTCTCAACCTATTTGCCCCAGGGGAACCCTTAAAATAATTTTCAGATCTCGGGGAACCCCTGATAAAACTTATTTATTAGGGGTCAGTGGGAACAATGCCCCTTACTTTGGTGGTCAGTGAGAAGAATGCCCTTTTTTTACAGTGGTGGCAAGAATGGCCCCCTTTACAGAGAGCTATAAAGATCATTGGTGTCATATCACTGGCTCCTCCAAGTGGAATTGGCTCAGAACTATGTAGGCACCATCAAACAGGAGGTAAATCAGCCACAGCTCAAGGAACCCCTAGCCACCTCTGGGGGAACCCTAGGGTTCCACGGAACCCTGGTTGAGAATGGCTGATCTAGGAGAATAACCATTTTCCAAAATTCGAATTACGAATAAAATAAATTTGAACGCAAATAAAATAAAAAAGAATAGAATAGAAAGAATATAACCATCTTCCAAATCTCGAATTAAGAATAGAATAAATTCCAAAATTCCATTCAAATTTTCCGAAATCGGTCGAATTGGGTTCAATTTGACTGAATTCAAAAAATTCAAAACCGAATTCTAATAAACGAAACTAATTCTGAAAACAAATTAAATTAATTTAACAAATTAACCTAAACAAATTTATGTAAATAACTAATCAAAATAAAACGAAACCCCCTCAGGCATAGACCTTTTGAGTAACTGCCATAACCCAGGTTCCACTAACAGTGTCTTAGCAAGGACCTTCACGGCAGCATTGCCAGGTATTATTTTAAAGCCCATCTCTGGGTTAAGCCCTGTACTCCCCCCTTACCGATGAAGGCCCCCCATCAATGTTTGGCTTTATCTTTCAATACATATAGTGCTGCTTCCACAGGGGCTGCTTAGATGTGGCAGGTTCTTTCTCACTACAGTGCAGAGGCAGCCAGGCACACAGCAACAGTCCATTCATTCTGGCTCATTAATCAGTCTAGGGATTTGTCTTTTTCTGTATTTTACTGCTTAAAGGAACTGTGGAGAGGATTTGAGGTGATATGGTATACTCCAAAACACTTGGACATAAGTCTTCGGGAAATTCTCTAAAGAGCAACAGCACATTTTTATTTCACTCGCAGCTGGGGACCATGAGATATTTTGTAACTCAGAAGCAGCAAGACAGCCTTCGGATACATCGCCATGGTGGACCGTGATATAACTTGCAGAACAGATAGGCTATACTAGAACAGTCTATAAGTTCATGGCTGGGGACCATGAATTATCTTGTAGAACAGATATGCTAGACTGGAACAGTCTATAGGTTAATGGCTGGGGACCATGAAATAGCTTGTAGAACAGATATGCTAGACTAGAACAGTCTATAGCAGGGGTAGGCAACCTGGGGCCCTCCAGCTGTTGCATAACTACAAGTCCCTACATGCCTCTGGGAGTAATTGTAACTGCCAGCCTTGCAATGCCTCATGGGGAATGTAGTTCCACAACAGCTGGAAAGCTACTGGTTGCCTACCTAGGGTCTATAGGTTAATGGCTGGGGACCACAAAATAGCTTTTAGAACAGATATGCTAGACTGGAACAGTCTATAGGTTAATGGCTGGGGATCATGAAGTAGCTTTTAGAACAGATATGCTAGACTGGAACAGTCTATAGGCTAATGGCTGGGGACCATGAAGTAGCTTTTGGAACAGATATGCTAGACTGGATCAGAGTATAGGTTAATGGCTGGGGAGTGGGGACCATGAAGTAACTTGTAGAACAGGTATGCTAGACTGGAACAGTCTATTGGTTCATGACCGGGGACTATGAAGTAGCTCGTAGAACAGATATGCTAGACTGGAACAGTCTATAGGTTCATGGCTGGGCACCATGAAGTAGCTTGTAGAACAGATATGCTAGACTGGAAAAGCCTATAGGTTAATGGCTGGGGACCATGAAGTAACTTGCAGAACAGATATGAAATATATAGATACTCACGTGTAGCACCCCGACCCAACCACTACTGCCATCCTTCACTTGCTAGCAGTCGGGCAAACCTGCTACTTGCCCGGTATCCCCCCGTTGGTTAAAGCGGAGCGAGCGGTGTTATTTGTTTGGGCCTTGCAGCAAATTACCTCTCTCGAGTGGATCCTCTTTCTCCGTTGTCTAGGTACAAGTTCCTCAGAATAAAGCCAATGTCCACACAGGAGTAAAACCTAAGCAGCAAGGTTTTATTCTTTTATCTTTTTTGCAATCAACTTGAATAGGGAGTAGGAAGATGAGAGAAGTAGGGGTAAAGGTTCAGGCACGCAACACTTAGAGCACAGTGTTAAACCTTCGTCGCCACTCAAGCCTGAGTGGGTATTGCTCACCCGGATAGTCCCTTTGAGAGCGGTCCTAGCAGCCGGGATGGAGCATGAATCAATCTTTTCCTGAGTATCTAGGGATGCGATCGGGGAATCCTCTGCCACAGAATCTAAGTCCCGAACCTCCCAGCCAAAACAATACTGAATAAGAACCTCTGTGCCAGACCGGCGTATTGCAGGCTTTGTAACTTTGAAGATGAATCCCTCTTTTTCCAGGCCTCTTCCAGAGACAGCAGTACCGTCGCTAGTCTCCTCCGGGACTGATCCTCCCCTGGTCTCCTTTCCCAAAGTTGCTCACCCGGATAGTCCCTTTGAGAGCGGTCCTAGCAGCCACGATGGAGCACGAATCAATCTTTTCCTGAGTATCTAGGGATGCGATCGGGGAATCCTCTGTCACGGAATCTAAAGCCTCGTACACACGACCGAGTTTCTCGTCGTAAAAACCCGTTGATTTTCTCGACGAGATTCTTGTCAAGCTTGACGAGCTTCTTGTCAAGCTTTCCTTGCATACACACTGTCAATGCCAAATCTCGTCGTTGTTCTGCGTGGTCACGTCCAGCACGTACGACGGCAAAATAAAGGGCAAGTTTGATTTCAATGGCGCCGCCCCTTGGGCTGCTTTTGCTGATCTCGTGTTACCGCGTGTGAAGTAAAAGTTTGGGGAGAGACGATTCGCGCTTTTCAGTCTTCGTGCTTTCAGTTCGTTTTAGCGTGACGAATGTGCTATCTCCATTACGAACGCTTGTTTTACCAGAAGGAGCGCTCTTTTCTCATACTTGATTCTGAGCATGCGCAATTTTTTAAGACTCGGAAAAGCATACACACGACCGGTTTTCTCGTCGCAAAACAGGCCGACGAGAAACCCGACGAGAAAAATGAGGCTCTCTATTTTTCTCGTTGAGATTCCCGGCAGTTTTCTCGACGAGAAACCATACACACGAACGGTTTTCTCTGCAAGAAAGCTCTCTCGGCAGTTTTCTTGTCGTTTTTTCACGAGAAACTCGGTCGTGTGTACGAGGCTTAAGTCCCGAACCTCTCAGCCAAAACAATACTGAATAAAGACCTCTGTGCCAGACCGGCGTATTGCAGGCTTTGTAACTTTGAAGATGTTTACAGACCTCTTCCCGAGACAGCAGTTCCGTCGCTAGTCTCCTCCGGGACTGATCCTCCCCTGGTCTCCTTTCCCAAAGTTGGGCCCCCTAAAGGTGGGCAGCCTGGGATCCCTCTCTGAGGTGTAGGCCCCAGCCAGCAGAGCCGGCTCAAATGATGTAGCCTCGGGCTGAAAGTGCCCGAGGCCCGAACACACCCGCGCACCTCGTGCCATACAGGCCACGAGGCACGCACCCAGAACCAATGGGTCCCCTGGAACTCTCCTCACACCCAATGGCGTCTGCCCCTTATGTACCCCCTCCCAGCATGCACATCAGGCTGACCACACCCACTGCATGGCTGCCGAGAGAGGACACCCATGGTGCTGTGATACCCCCAGTGGTTAAACCTGAGCCGGTGGTGACAGTGCCACCCACAGGCAATAGGGAACACTACTGTCAGGCAGCATCACACCCAGGGCAGAAGCATTAAAGACCTTAACAATTGGTCTGAGCCCAACTACTGGCTCAGACTACCCCTAAATTTCCATCTAGGGTCCCCAAATATTGGGAGGGGCGCTACACACAGATTACAGGAACAGGGCCAGTTTAAAGCAGCTGAGCATCCAGTCCCAGGGGCAAGCAGTTTCCTTCTCCTTTCAGGTCTGTGGTCTATTCCCTCAGAAGGGAAAAATACAATCTTCTCAGGGCATCTCACAGCCACCATGTATGCATATCTACCAAAGAATTGACTGTGCCCTGCTCAATATTCAGGCTGGTCGTTTAAATTCTCTCTCCCTAAACTCCAGAAACGTCTTCTAGAGGCAGGGGAAAGCAATCAAACTCCCATCCAGTGCAACCCTGAGCAGACCAGAATAAATAATCAACTCTAGCTACAGCTGGAACCAAAAATTAAATGTACCTATCAGCCTAACTAGGAGGGTGCTAAATATATTTTAGAATTGTACAGGGTCCTCTCCTTCACCAATGGTGGCTGCGCCTCTAATAATTCAAAGAGAGTGGTGCTGATATGATATTATCGCCATCATTCTCTGTATCAACTTACTGTGAAAGAAGGGCACTGTGGTACCCCCCTAAGGGGGTGATTTCAAGACTAGCTTCATTCATAATATCAGTCTTCTGTCCTCTGGGTTAAATTACGTTGGCCTGGAAGACTGAGGACATCTTGTGGCAAAAAGGTAGTACTGCAGGGGGCAGCATGGACAGAAGGTGAGTATTGCATCCAAGGTGTTTTCATTATTTTAGTAGCGACCATTTTATAAAAAACAAAAACAAATTTAGCCCAGATTGGGCTAATAAAAGTTGAAGGTTTAAAAAGATTGAAAATTAATTTTGTAATTACATTAACATGTTAACATTCATATAAGAGTTTAGTGATTGGTTAGAGCAATATTAAACCCTTAGTTTTTTTAAGCACTTTCAGCAGCTGATTTAATCAGTTACTAAATATGCAGTTTATTCATCCTTTAATCCTTGTTTAAAGGGTTCAGAAAAAATAATTGAAAGGTGGCTGAACACCATAAAGCCTCCCTACCCTGCTGTCTTTCATGGATGATGAGCTGTTAGTGCACACACAGCCAGTTTAGTGGTCATGGATTTAGATGCTGACCAATTATAATTGCTCTGATCCATCCTGGAAGCCCTGCAGAAAGAAGAGAGAGAAGAGCGAGAATTTAAAATCCCTGGACTGCTGCACCAGCTGCATGGGCACTGACAGCTTATCACCCATGGAGGTAAGTACAGGAGGGACTGGAGAGGCTGTAGATGAACTTGCACTTTAAAGTGGTTGTAAACGCACAACAACAAAAAAAACCCTGCAAGACAAAGGCATAATGAACTAGTATGCACTGCATACTAGCTCATTGTGAAATACTTACCTTAGATCCAAGCTCCGGTCCCTGTACACTGCTCCGGCCAGCGACATTGCTCCCGGAGTTAGTCTGGGTATCGCAGGCTCCGGTGCTGTGATTGGCTGGAGCCGCGATGACGTCACTCCCGTGCATGCGTGTGGGAGCCACAGGTAACGACACATCAGCTGAAGCAATGGCACGGACGAGTCGTTGCTTCAGTGCGCATGTGCCCATGATGTCGGCACATGCTGATACAGGGCATATCTCCTACACCGTGCATGTTTAGGAGATATCCGGGGTAGCTACAGGTAAGCCTCATTATAGGCTTATCTGTAGTCAAAAGTGGATTGTAAGGGTTTACAACCACTTTAAGTTGGTGCCATAACCGCTGCCCCAGATTTCCTGATGCAGGGTGGCCCTTGCTTTTTCAGCGTCCCATGCAGCCACACTTGCATGCGGGGACTGGAGTTGTGTCTCTTTTCTCCATGTTTGCATCAATAGAAACACACAGGCCCATAGTCTAGGACAGCCATTCTCGACCTTTATACCCCCAATGAACTGTTCAAAACATTTTTTAGGTCTAGGGAAGAATGCCCCTTACAGGGGTGGTCAATGAGAAGACTGTCCATAAGTGGAAAGAATGCTCCTTACAATGGTAGTCAGAATGCCACCCTTCAGACAGCTAAAGAGGTAATTTGTGTCTTCCCGTTTGCTCTTTCAAGAGGCATTGCCCCAGAACTATGTAGGCACAATCAAATAGGAGGTGAATCAACCACAGCTCAAGGAACTCAAGCAACCTCTGGAGGAAGCCTAGTTGGGAATGACTGGTCTAAGAAGTCAATGCATAGTCTGTTAGCTTCCTTCTCCAAGCTAACAGACTAATTAAAGACTGCACTGTCCACTGTTAACTCTTTCCCACAAAGACTGGAAGTTCAGAGAAGCAGCACTGAGAAAGCAGGAGCCAGCAGCATTAAAAGTTGTAAACCACAAGTGTTGGGATAAGAATTATAACAGATAGTTGACTGGGGAATGTTTATTTTATTGTGGTCAATGTGTTAAACTAAAAAAGCGCAAATAGGCTGTAATACTAATTCAAGTATAGATCTAGTTCAAATGTATGAACTTTATTCAGTTATCAGATTACATTATTTTTAAAGCCTCGTACACACGGTCGGACTTCAAACAAACTTTTTTGTGGATATTTGTCCGAAGGGAGTTGGCTGGGCACACCCATAGCATACACACGGCAGGACTTTTCTTCAAACTTTCCTAAAACGTTCCCATCGTCACGTGGTTTTTCTGCTCTTTTCTGCTCTTTACCGCCACCCTTTGGTCAACTTCTGCTATTGTTGGTTGATTTTAACATTGGTTCTGGGCATGCGTATTTGCACTTTGGGCAAAAGTCCGATGGATTTCTGTACACACGATAGGACTTTGCACCGTAGGACTTTTGTTGCCGAAAAGTTTGTCCGTTTGCAGAGCGAACTTTTGTCCGATGAAAACAGAAAAAGTTTGTCCGATGGAGCGTACACACGGTCGGATTTTTGGGAAAACTTGCTCATTTTGAAGTTTGTTGGCAAAAAGTCAGTTCGTGTGTACGGGCCTTTATACAACAGAGCACTACTTTAATACACAGACTGGTCTTTTCGAATCCAGGTAAGTTTTTTTTTAAGAGCGGATTAAAAACTGTCCAGTCTAAGTCTAGCTATCAGTCACTTTAAGATTGTTGGGAAATTAGCAGATTCATTTTGGAAAAAAATTATGCTGTTGGCAGGAAATCAGAAAAAAAAAATCAATCCAGAATTAATCTAGAAATATTGTATCGTAAAAAAAAAGGTTTTAATATGTGAACAAGGTCAAACGTCTTCTGAATGTACTAATAGAGTAGACTGCTGTTACCAGCTACTATTATGATGATCAGATCTTCCCGAAATGAGGATGGGAAGTAAGCAAAATATGATTTAATTTGCCAGTTGGCATCACAGGAGACCACACATTATAGGATTAGAGGAAGAGATGGAGGGATTTCCAAAAGGAAAGTATTATCTGAGAGGAGCGAGGGATTGAAAGGTACTCTGCTGAGAGGCGCTGCTGTTTTATTGAAAGTAAATTGGTCTATTCCCACAAGTGTTTTAATTATAAAGAGCTGACGTCAGCAAGAGACACCCACACTGGGAGACCGAGAGGCCTGCATAGTTTGTGTGTTGTATGGAGAGCTAGATTACTGAGCGCTGGGACTGAAAACCTCAGCTGTAGCCGTGGAAGAGATGTCTAACTCATTCGCTGCTGGACTGGCCCTTAACCGGCTACAGCATTTAAAGCCCAACTCCAGGCAAAAATAAAATCATGGTTGGAACCCAACACACCTAATGGTCAATGGTAAATGATTGATCTCTTTTCTGGTCAATCTCTCTTTCCGATCAATGATCAGTCTCTCTTTCCGATCAATAATTGATTTATTTCTTTACAACCAACTTGATTGATGTCAATTGATAGTTAAGATATGATCATAGCCCCAGAAGGACAGAATTATTCGCTTCCCCCACAAGGCCTTCTTGGCAAGCAGATATCAGAAGGGAGGTTACAAGCTTCTTACACGGTGGTAGAGGACTGCTGCTAAATTGCATGTAATCTTTCCCCAGATCTCAGATACTTGCTGGCGCTGTGGGGAGTCTTGTGGGAACCCTTTTCCACATCTTCTGGGAATGCCCAAGATTAAACATCTTCTGGGAATGCCCAAGATTAAACAGCTTCTGGGAATGCCCAAGATTGAACAGCTTCTGGGATGAAGTTAAAATTACAATTAAGACCCTGACGGGAGTTTCCCTAAATAAGAATCTAGCTACACATCTGTTAAATGATACTTCATTGTCTAACAAGAAATTTAAGTACTCTTTACTCAGATGTTTGCTCACAGCGGCTAAAACCTGCATTATGGAAAAGTACTAGCCCTCCTACGTCAGTTTATTGGCGGGCGAGAATTGCAGAAGCTATGGATAAGCACTTTTGAAAGTGTGAAACGCGTCAGCCCCTGTATTCCGCTGTTTGCTGTGGCTTGTATTTTTTGGATTATTACCTCTTTTTTAATAAAGGCATTGATTTTGAATGTGGTTGTCCAGAATTTTCTCTTCATCTAATTGCCTAAGCTTAGCCTGCACCTGCTGTTCCCATTTGGAGGAGAGCCACATATCCAGACACCCTTCCTAGAGCGGCATCCCTCCTCCCCGAGAATTGCAGAAATTCAGGTAATGGAAAATGATCTTGAAGGAGCAGGAAAACCAGTATTGGAAGATATGGACTCCCAACTTCTTTTATAGGGATCAGACCCTGCTTTCCTCCCAGTCTTTATTCTTCTTCAGGGCGAATGACGGTGTGCCAGGTCCTTCAAAACGGAATAAACCTCATTTATCAGATCCCCCGTTTTTTTTTTTATTCCCCTTTCTCATCCGGCTTCCCTCCCGACCCTTCTTTCATTTGGTTCATATTCCTCTCCCATCCCCTATGCTAGTTTCCATCTTCTCTTACTAAAACTTATGTGCACTATGCACCTCTGTTTGGTCTACTATACTAACTCTTTTGCTTTTTATATACTGAGCAAGATTCCTTGTAGTTTGAATCTATACTTTTGAGCAACCTGTGATTCGCACTGTTGGTCACATTTAGGACACTTATTAGTGTTTTCTCATGTCTGCTGACCTAGTTAATGTTGTGAACTTGAAGTGGCTTGATGTGATCTTCTCTTGTTCTGTATTGTTTTGCCGAATTCCTTGACAAATAAATAAAGAATTTAAGAAAAAAAAAGATATGATCATAACTTATAATTAAAGTTATTGAGCTCATGTCTGTTTCCACCGTGTAATCTCATAATCTGATTGATTAAAATACGTGGGCAAAAGTATCTCAGTGCTACCTCAGGGCTACTGATCAATGCAAAACGATCAGCTCAGTTTAATTAAATCAGATCAAAATTAAAGTGAATCTTCACCATCAAATTGTTGTTGCTCCGCTGTGCAAATACATTTTATTTTAATAAAAACACTCTGGCCTGCCCCCCATGCATGTCACTTGCCTAGGCTAATGACATGTACTTTGCCTGCTGTTCCTCCTGGCATATGTATGTTACATATTCCAAGACGCATAGTCCTTCATTGGGAAAGGCCTAGCACTCATCATCGGGAGAGCCGCGGGATGAATCTGGAAGAGCCAGCACGCAAGAAATTGGCAGCGCAGGACCAAGTGGGGGGCAGAAGAGAAGAGGATCTCAACAGGTCAACGCTAGAGCTGCTGGGTGGGTGATTAACTGTGCAGGACCCACAGCCAGATCCACTTTAATTCTAATGGTGGCCATATGCATTTAAATTTTTTTTTATTTGATCAAAACTCCAAACAACTGAGCCATATTTTCCTTCCAATTGATTTCCAATCAGATTCAAATTTGATTTGGATTTCATTGGTCAGGGTGGAAAAATACTGATTGTTTTGCATCGATTTGCATCACTGAGATACTTTGTTTCTTGAATAATTTCGTATTTTGAGCGACTGGATTATGAGATTACATGGTGGAAATTTGAGATGTGATCAATAACTTCCGATCATAAGTTATGGTCGTAAGTTACAATCGTATCTTAAAAGAGAAGTATTTTATTTATTTTTTTAACCCATCATACTTTTTTTTTTTTATTAAATCCTTTTATTTTTCATTTGCTCAATCAATACATGTGATTTGTGCATTTAGTCTTACACATTGATATATAAACAAAAGCATATTAAAATTCCTGTCCATACAAAAAAAAAAAACTAATCAATTTACAGTACAACAGTGACATTTTAATTTTTCCCTTTTACTTTCCCCCCTCCCCCCACCCAACCCTTTGAATCTTAACAACCTGGGTCTTTTCTCCTGTTCGCAAACTCTCCCAAATCTAGTGCATTGTCATTAGCGCATTTAACTTATAATTTCCCCCCCCCCCCCCCCAACCGCTCCATAGGTTTCTACATCAGGAGCCTATCCTTTACCAGTTGTAATGACACAAGGCTAGGATCCTCCAGCCATGGTTGCCATATAAGATTGAATTTATCCACTGCCTTTCTACGTCTGTAGGCGAGCAGTTCTCTGAAAAGCAAGGAATTGACATACGCAATCCACTGCTTCCCTGTGGGAACCGTCTCTGCCATCCAATGTCGCGCTATTAGCTTTCTAGCCAGGTACATCAGTCTTGTTATCATATAGTACCTTCCTTGTGGGAACTTTTCAGCTTCAATCGCCCCAAGCAGGTACACCAAAGGGTCCAAGGGTATAGGTACCTGGGCCACTCTTGTGATGTTCTGGGAAACCTCCTCCCAGTATCTGTGGAGTTTTGGGCACCTCCAAATTAGATGTATAAAGTCCCCTTGCTGTACTTTGCACTTTGGGCACAAGGGGGAGTCCCTTCCTCCCCACTTGTAAAGCTGTACTGGTGTTCTATAGGCCCTATGCAGAATAAATAATTGTGATAATTTGTGGACGCTGATACAGATACCGTCGGAATAGAGTCCAACGCCATATCCCACCGGTCCCCATCTATATCTCCGATGTCTTCTGCCCATTTACTACGACATCTAAGGGAGGCATAGTCCTGTATTGAGGATAGTAATTCCGCATATATTTTTGATATTAGTCCTCTCCGGGTATCCGCCTGGAGGACCTCCATCAGCAGACGTGACGATGATATTACTAAGGATTGTGTCATTTGCTGTGCCTGCAGAGCATGCCGAAGCTGAAGATATTGATAAAAGCCCCTTGGGGCTAACTGGAATTCCTGGCACATCTGTTCGTATGTTTTTAACACTTCTCCCTCGTACAGTTGCGAAAAAAAACAAATCCCTCTCTCTTTCCAGGAGGTAAAGCCCTCTAGGTCCTGTAAGTCTGGGTATCTAGGGTTTTGCCATATCGGGGTAAAGGGCAGTGGGCCCCTTAACCTCAAAGCCTTCCGGATCTCCCCCCAGACCTTTTTAAGGAGAATGCCCGTAGGTGCAGAGTGTGGTATACTAAGTAGGTCCATCTCCAAATGAGATGCTGCCTTTAGTGTAGGAGCCATCGTAGTCACCAGGATACTTGTAGGATCCTCTTTTTCTTCCCTGCCCCATCCCCCTAACTGCTGGAACTGTGAGGCCAGAAAATACATTTTGGGGTGGGGTACTGCCAATCCCCCCCTGTCCTTACTATATTGCAGGGTGGTTAAGCTTATCCTGGCTATCTTTTTTTTCCATATCAAATCCTGCATCAGGGTATCTATTCGTTTGAACCATTTATTTGGGATCCACATAGGGGAGTTGTGAAAAACATATAATAACTGTGGGGCCCATACCATTTTTATTAAATTCGCCCGTCCCACCACTGACAGAGGGAGCTTGCACTAGCTATTGCATTTCCCTCTCTGTCTTTCCAGTAGTGGGCCCAGATTCAGCTGAAGATATTCCGCTGGATCTGGGGATACCACTACCCCCAAATATCTAAAGTTTTTGGTTATGGCGATCTGCTCCGCACCAGCTGGTAGTGGTTCTGTCAACGGATCTATGGGCATTATTGTTGATTTAGACCAGTTTATAGTAAAACCTGAAAAACCTCCGAAATCTCCTATGATACCCATCACTGTTTGCAACGATGCGGCTGTATCCCCAAGATAAATAAGTGCATCATCTGCATATAAGGAGACTTTTTCTTCCCTTTGACCCCTACGAAATCCGACCACCTCCGACGCAGTACGAATCAAGATAGCCAGGGGTTCGACCGCCAAAGCAAACAGCAGTGGGGATAATGGACACCCCTGCCTGGTACCTCTATGTACCTCAAATGAGGAAGAAAGATTGTTATTGATACGGAGTCTGGCTCTCAGTTTGGAGTAAAGCACCTTCACCCATGTTATGAATTTCTTCCCCAATCCAAATCTTGTCAGGATTTCCAGGAGGTGGGGCCACTCCACACTATCGAATGCTTTAGCAGCATCCAGCGATAGAATGGCCCTACCTCCTAGGTTATCCACCGGTACCTGTAGATTCAAGTATAGCCGTCGTATATTATCTGCCGTTGAACGTGTTGGTATAAATCCAGATTGATCTCTGTAGATCAGCTTATCAATCACCTTGGATAGTCTCGTAGCCAGAACTCTAGCCAAAAGCTTGACATCCGTATTCAATAAAGAGATCGGGCGATAAGAGTCTAGCTGGAGCTTGTCTTTGCCTGGCTTGGGGAGTACTATTATTATAGCTTCTTGCATACTTTCTGGCAGGCTACCTGTCTCCGCTGCCTCTGATATGGCCTCCAGTAAGGGTGGGAGAAGAATCTCTCCATACCGGGAGTACACCTCCGCCGGTAATCCATCCGAGCCTGGGGACTTATGGTGCGGGCCCGGGGCTTCATCTAGGGAATCTTTCAATTCTGTCAATGTAATAGGGAGGTTTAACATCTCCCTATCTACCTCTGACAGCTGGGGGAACGGGCAAGTTTGCAAAAACCGGGCCAGTTCTGACTCTGTATAATTCGTTTTAGAGGAATATAAATCCCTATAAAACTGATGGAAGTCATCTAAGATTTCAGAGCCAAGAGTGTGTGTTTCCCCAGACCGCACTCTTATAGCCTGAATGCCAGAACCCATCATACTTACCTAGGTGGATGCTGCATCTGTCCCCCGGTGTCTCTGCACTGAGAACCAAGCCACCGAACACCGCCGATGGCTCGGTTCTCTCAGCTCCTCGAGTGGAGAGCAGCTGCTGGCTGTCAGCTGTGGAGGGGCGGGGAGCGGCCATCTCAGGCTCTCAGCGGTTTGCTGAGAGGCTGAGACAGGAATCAGTCCAGGCACCTGGCCGATCCAGACTTTATTGTCGGGATGACGCGGTGCCTGGACTGATTCCAGTGACGTCAGCGGAGAGCGGACTTCAGACCGATCTCTGCTGAAAATGAGGCAAAGGAGTGCAGTTCAGTTTGCACTCCTGTGACCCATAGGAGAAGCCCAGCCATACGAGCTCAGCCTGGACTTCTCCTTTAACTATTGATCGAAATCCAATTCCCCGTGTCTGGCATATTAGTTGACTGGGTTGTTGGCTATTAAACGGTTATCCCTATCAAAATTTGATTGATTGTAAAAATAATTGAACATTTACTGAAGCAGGTACGTTCCCTAATAATCAATTGGAAAGGACGTTACAGCACTTAAAGTATCTCTGGTGCCCCCCCCCCCCCCCCGTTTCTAGAATCTTGGAGAAAATTCTAGAATATAGTGGGAGGAGCCTAGGAGGAGCTGCCGTGAATATTTATGAGCCCTCAGCCAATCCCCAGGAGTGGGCCTGGCAGGGGACTGGGAAACCCATAAACAGACATGGGCCATGCCAGGAAGGGGGTCGGGTGGTAGATGGAGAAGCAATGCTGAGGAGAGGCTGTCGGTGGCCTTGAAGGTTTACCTCGGGCTGGAGCTCGGGAGAGACTGGCCTGGAAGAATCCCAGCACAGGAGACAGATGTAGCGATTCAAGCCGGAGAGGCAGCAGAGAAAGCAAGGAAAGACAGTGCGTAGATCAGCACTGTGGAGAGACAGACAAGGGGAGAGACTGCCAGCTGTAGTAGTGCTCTGTTGAAGACAGCGGTGTGCCAAGTCTTCATCCAGCCTTACCCTGGGGAATCTCCATGTGTGTGTCAGTCGGGCAGGACTGGTGCAGAGAGTCAGTTAGAAGGACTGGGAAGAGAAACAGCCAGGTGTGGCTGGTGGCAGCCAGATGGGATAGCATTCTGCAAGCAAGTGGAACTGGGATCAGTGGCCACAGGAAGCAGAGGGAGATGTGTTAACCTGTTCACTCAAATGTTGTACTTTGTCAAGGGACTGAGTTCCTGCTTGTAATGGGCCTTTTCTGAACTAGCAATATACTGTTAGTTCCCTTGGGAGTGAGCCAGCAGGATCTGTACATAGAGGATGGAACCAAGTGTGTGCAGGAGGAAGTAAGACAAGGACTCTGTATATAGGGAGGAAGTTTTCCCTGAAGCTCTGTATGTTGTCACCTTGGGCATCCCATAATCCCTCACCCTATCCAGGTTATCACCCCCTAATAAAATAACAAAACAAGCCAAAGAATGATTTTCTAAGTCCGGGTGAAAGAAGGAAGTGTGGTGTGACTGGCTGTGCAGCAGTGGGGAACCTTAACTTCAGCAAATCCTATGGGGGTAGTGCTACAGAAGCATATGTGGCCACCATAAATTTTCTGTTCTTTTTACTTCATACCTTAAAAACCCAATATAACCTTCCCACATGTCCTGGTAGCAATGACTGGTAGTTTGATCTGCCTTTAATTCTCATTCTCTTGTGCAGTCACACAGGCAGTGTTACCTCCTGAGGTGGCCATCCCTACCGCAGGGAGCTAGGGGTAGTAAAATAGCCACCTCAAGCCATAACCACCCCCGTCATGGCCCTGAGAACAGGTATAGAGATAAGGAATGCTGATATTTTTCTGACACCCATTTAGCAACTGAAAAGTCCTTAAAGGATAAATGCACCTGAGTGTTTTGTAGCGCCAAGCTTGAAGCCCCGAATCGCTATGCATCCAAAATTCGATTTTAATTGTTGCCATTCACATATGAGAGCTCTGGAACCTGTAGCTCGACCCTTGATGTTTCAAAAAGTTACATGACCTACTTTTGAGGCAGATTTGAGCATTTTGGGCCTCTAAACACTTCAACAGGAACACCTGTATTTGTATATGCTCAAATCACGTGTTTTTGAGCATATTTGTAGGCATTTTTAAGGCGTTTTTAACAACTCTCTCCTCCTCCTCCAAGTGCTTTAATTGGCTAAAACAAAAAATGCCTTAAGCATGAATACACATGTAAAACGCTTGAAATACAGTTCAAAACCCTCTTATACACACACAGAAACACTCTTATGAAAACACCTGAAAATCAATCTGCACGTATGTGTATGCAGCTTAAAACAAAGGGCATTATCCTTTTTTGCCCTTTTCCCCTGACGTAACCTAACCCACAGATGTATACTTACCTTAATCTAATGGCCGTGGTTCTGCTGTTTGTTTACACCCAGCTGGTTGAGTCATCACTGTCCTGGCCACACCTACACATTACAGCCCTATAGCATGCTATGGAACTGTTTCTGATCGTCCCTGGCCATAGACTTTAAGAGAGCATCTCTGACCTTCTCTGGTTTTGTGGTAAAGCCCCATAGACTTCTAAGGGAACATCTCTGATCTTCTATAGCTTTTGGACACAGCATCATGGACTTCTAGGGGTTGTCCCTGATCGCTTATAGGCTAGGGACATAGCCCCATAGAATTCTAAGGGTGTGTCTCTGTGTGTCTCTGATCTTCTCTGGCCTTGGGATACAGACCCATAGACTTCTAAAGGAGCATCTCTGATCTCTTATGGCCTTGGGATACAGCCCAATAGACTTCTAAGGGAGCGTCTCTGATCTTCTTCGGCTTTGGGACACAGTCCCATAGACTTCTAGGGAAACGTCACCGATGTTCTCTGGCCTTGGGGCGCAGCCCCATAGACTTCTAAAGGAGTGTCTCTGATCTTCTCCAGCCTTGGGACACAGCCCAATAGACTTCTAAGGGAGCATCTCTGGTCTTCTTCAGCCTTGGAACACAGCCCCATAGACTTCTAGGGGAATGTTTCCAATCTTCTCTGGCCTTGGGACACAGCCCTATTGACTTCTAAGGCAGCATCTCTGATCTCTAGCCTCTCATCTCTGGTCTTCTTCGGCCTTGAGACATAGCCCCATAGACTTCTAAGAGAGTGTCTCTGATCTCTGGCCTTGGGACAGAGCCCCACAGACTTCTAAGGGAGTGTCTCTGATCTTTTCCAGGCCTTGGAACACAGCCTCATAGTCTTCTGAGGGAGAACCACAGAAGTCTATAAAACACTAATGTGCAGGCGTGACCAGGACAGGAAAGTCTTCTATCGCTGAATATAAGCAAACAGTGGAACCACGGCTGTAGGATCAAGGTAAGAATGTATCTGTGGAGGGGTAGGGTGGGTTGAGTTAGGCAAAGTGATGGGGGCAAAAAGAATAAATGCATTTTGTTTTACAGTGTAAGTTAAGCTAAAACTTTTCTATTTACTTTTGGATAGAGTAGAGAACCCTTTGTAGTTAGAACCCTTGTCATTTTATTATGGCTTTCTGGGATGATTAAAGAGATTGTTCCTCACTTTCTGTTCCGCTAACAATGGGTTCACTAGAATACAAGTGGGATGAGGAAACCTGCAATAGGCACAAAAATACCAGTAAACATCTGACATGTTTATACTCTTCCACTATATTACTAAATAAAAGCATTTTCTGGTTAGTGTTGCTGTTGGAGATTTGCCCTAAAACAAAGTGCATTAATCTTTTTTGGCCCTCTTCCCCTTAGACTTTTAGAGGGAGCATCTCTGATCTTCTCCAACCTTAGGACACAGCCCCATAGACTTCCAAAGGAGTGTCTCTGATCTTCTCCAGCCTTGGGACAAAGCCCCATAGACTTCTAAGGGAGCATTTCTGATCTCCGACCTCTGGACACAGCCACACAGATTTCTAAGGGAGTGTCTCTTATCTTCTCTGGACTTGGGACACAACCACATAGACTACTAAAAGAGCATCTCTGATCTTATCCGGCTTTGGGACAATCCCAGACAGCAGTATATGACGTCTATGGAGATTTGCCCTCACTTCCTGTATGATGAAACCAGGATTGAGGGGAAATCCCTCTAACAAAGCCTTGAAGAACATGAAAGCCAAACAGGAGGTTCTAACCCTCCTGCATGCTATCCAAGACTTAAAAAACAGTTTTGGCTGGATACACACTTTATCCCCCTAATGGAGCCTCCCAATGTCCCTTTAGGTTGGCTTTAATGCTAAGGAAGTGGAGAAGCTTCTGGATCATGTGACTGCTGTCATTGGCTCTCACAGTGGTCACATGATCGGGAGCCCAATTCCAGTCCCAATTTAGAAGCCTTGACTGAGAGCCGTCAGTGACAGCTTCACCGGCACAATGAGCATGCTCACCGGATACAACCTCATTTATTAGTCATCACATATACTTACAACCCCTCATGGCATCATGGAGGCATATACTGTATATGCATTATGTGGTTGGCAAGAGGTTAAGTTCAACTCTGATACCCAAGTTTTCATCAGGAGGCCAGCAATGGCAGCCCTGTATTTCCCTCATTGAATTGTACCTTTAAGAATCCAATGAGCTGTAGTTTTGTGGTGGCATATCTGCATGAATCACGTGGCCTACTGTCAGGAAAGGCGTTTTTACAATCTGCCTGGCAACAGTGCCGCCAGGAGATTGTCTACACTCCATAGGTCCACTCCGCGCATGCGCGTGCACAATAGCGCGATCGGCGTGCGCGGGCGTGCGCGTTCACGGGAGCGCGCGTGCGTGCGTTCGCGGGAGCGCGCGCGGTGACAGCATTTGGCGCCAAACAAGGTATTTAAACTATCTGCCTACCTTGCTTCTTGCTGTCTGGTCTACAGCGTTCCCGAGACCCCTGCTATTGACTTCTGATTCCTGTACTCCTGTTATCTGATCCGGCTTGTCTCTGTTAACCCCGATTGCTGCCCGCCCCGACTTCGGCTTGCTCTGACAACTCTCTTGGTCATCCCTGTACCTAGTCGCCTGCTGGTCCGACCCATCGGTCTGCTCGAACTATAAGGCACCTCCACCTGAACTACAGTGCACCCTGCCTGAAGCCACCGTGCATCTCTGCCTGAATCATAGCGCACCTCTGCCTGAACTACCCTGCACCTGTGCCTGAGCTACAGCACACCTCAGCCTGTACTACAATACACCACCTTGTTTCCGCAGTCTGATCTGGGACTTTTATACATCTGCCTGCCGTCTGCATTCTGATTAGTCCTACTGTGCACCTTCCAGCTATCTTCGGACTGTTCCAGTTTGCCGTGCACCATCTGCTGCCGCAACTACCCAATATCCTGCTTACCTGCCAGGCACTTGTGCCCCCTGTCCTCCTGAGCCTCTGTCTGCTCTATCAGGGGCTCTCGAGCCAGGGGTTTACGAGAGGCCGCTCCCTGCACGTTGGGCTCCCATCACAAGGTACGTGACAGTACCAGACAGCCATGTCGGAGCCTACGCAGGGGGCCTCTCCCATGGAGGAACTATGCCGCCACCTGGACGGACTTACTGCTGCAGTCAGGAGTTTGCAAGAGGGATATACCCGGCTAGAGGAGCGTGTCCAGACCCTGGCTACCTCAGCACCTGTCGCATCAGGTACCTCACCTGCACCGTCGGTTGTCATGTTGCCACCTGAACCCAGGGTCCCTACTCCGGAGAGGTTCTCTGGGGACCGCGGCAAGTACAGGGCCTTTCGTAACGCCTGCGAACTTTTCTTCGCGCTACAGCCCAGGACCTTCTCCCTGGAATCTACCAAGGTGGGCTTTGTCATAGCCCTATTGTCCGGTGAACCTCAGGCCTGGGCACACCGCCTCCTGGAACAGAAAAACACCTGCCTTGACCAACTAAGTACTTTCCTCCAGGCCATGGACCTCCTCTATGAGGACCCTCAACTGGCCGCTACCGCCGAAGCAGCATTATGCTCTCTCCAGCAGGGTCGCAGAGCCGCTGAAGACTATGTATCGGACTTTAGGCGCTGGAGCGCCGATACCAGCTGGAACGACGCCGCCCTGCGACACCAATTCAGGCTGGGACTATCTGAGCCCTTAAAGGACGAGTTGGCCCGGATCGGTATACCGAACATGCTCGATGCCTTGATCCTTCAAGCTATTCAGATCGACAGGCGACTAAGGGAGCGTAGAGCTGAACGGTCAGCGGGACCATCCCGTCCAGTATGGATGTTGCCACGGGTACCCTATCCTCCTCATTCCGCTTCTTCGACCTCCCCACGCTCCACTACCGATGCCTCTGAACCCATGCAACTGGGGTTGATCCGACCTTCACTTACTCCGGAGGAGCGCCAGCGACGCCGGGTTCACAACCTCTGCCTCTACTGCGGGGACTCAGGACATTACGTGAGGATGTGCCCCGCTAAACTGCGTAAGTGCCACCTCTCCTCTACTGTCTCGCCTGTTCTGCCTAACCATTCCGCTCACCTGATCGTTTCCATCTCTCTACAGCTCCCAGGAAGGAACATCCGGACTCCCGCCATTATTGACTCCGGTGCCTGCAGCGGCTTCATGGACCTTTCCTTCGCCTTGAAACATCAAGTCCCTTTGAGGCCCAGACCTAAAGAACTCACGGTCCACCTTGCCGACGGATCGGCCATCAGATCAGGACCAGTGACACAGCAGACTATTCCCCTGCGCACAACCACTGCGGACAAGCATCAAGAACTATTGTGCTTGGACATTATAGAATCCCCTCTCTTCCCAATTATCTTGGGGATACCATGGCTAAAAGCTCATAATCCTCAGATCGACTGGAACACTGGAGAGGTTCGTTTTCCATCTCTCTATTGCCGTGAACACTGTTTTCCAGCACCATCCGACACCTCGTCCCCATTACTTTGTCTGGGGAGTGATATGGAGAACCGGCGGCTGGTCCCGGAGGCCTATCACAACTTTCTAGATGTCTTTAGCAAGAAGGGCGCGGAGACTCTACCTCCGCACAGGCCCTACGATTGCCCTATTGACCTTCTTCCGGGGGCAGAGGTCCCTTTTGGAAGAATTTTCCCCTTATCTGAACTAGAGCTTGGAACTCTCAAGACGTATCTGGATGACAACTTAGAGAAGGGATTCATACGTCCCTCCACCTCTCCTGCCGGAGCCGGTATATTCTTTGTAGAAAAGAAGGACCACTCCCTACGCCCCTGTGTGGATTACAGAGCCCTGAATAAAATAACTATTAAAAATAGGTATCCCCTGCCATTAGTACCCGAACTTTTTCAAAGACTTGGGACAGCAGCCATTTTCACTAAACTGGACCTCCGCGGCGCCTACAACTTAGTCCGCATTCGGAGCGGTGATGAATGGAAAACAGCGTTTCGCACCAGATTCGGGCACTTTGAATACCTGGTCATGCCCTTCGGGCTATGCAATGCCCCTGCCACGTTCCAACATTTCATAAACGATATTTTTAGAGACTACCTAGATCTGTTCGTTATCGTCTACCTAGACGATATCCTGGTCTTCTCTTCCTCCTTAACCGACCATCGTGAACACGTCCGGAAGGTATTGGCCCGACTTCGCCAACATGGTTTGTACGCCAAGCCCGAGAAATGTGCATTCGAACAACAAGATATTCAGTTCCTAGGGCTAATCATTTCGGTAGAGGGTATTAAGATGGACCCTCAGAAGGTCACGGCCATTCTGGATTGGCCAGCCCCCAGTGATAAGAAGGGGATCCAACGCTTCGTGGGCTTTGCGAACTCCTACCGGAAATTCATTAAAGGATTCTCCTCTATCATTGCCCCCATTACCAACTTAACTAAACAAGGTAACCGGTTTCACTGGTCCCCCGAAGCTCAGGCCGCCTTCGCTAACCTTAAGAATCTGTTCATCTCGGCCTCTGTCCTAAAGCACCCTAACCCGGCCTTACCTTACATCTTGGAGGTGGATGCCTCTGAAGTGGCAGTTGGAGCAATACTTTCCCAGAGACAAGGCCCAAAGGCCGCATTGCATCCAGTAGCCTTCTTCTCCCGTAAACTAACAGAGGCCGAGAAAAACTACAACGTCGGGGACAGGGAACTTCTGGCAATAAAGTCCGCACTTGAGGAATGGCGCTACCTCCTGGAAGGAGCAGCACATCCTATTCTGATCTATACCGACCATAAGAACTTGGAATACTTAAAGATTGCCAAGAGACTGAGACCACGCCAGGCCAGGTGGGCACTCTTTTTTACCCGATTTTCGTTTCACATCACGTACCGACCCGGATCAAAGAACACCAAACCGGACGCCCTTTCCCGGATGTTTGCCGAACCTAAGGTCCTTTCCCCTCCGGATACCATTCTACCTCCCGGTAACTTCCTCCTGTTACAAGAGGACCTCCTGTCCCAAATCAGACAGGCCTCCTCAGGACCATGCCCAGTTCCTGGCCTTGCCCTACAGTCTAAAGACGGTCTGCTGTGGAACAAGGACAAGATTTTTGTACCTCAACAACTTCGGGTGGCCGTCTTGAAATCCTGTCATGACCACCAGTTAGCCGGCCACTTCGGTGTGTACAAAACTTCCGAACTTCTCCAGCGGACATTCTGGTGGCCACGATTATCCCAAGATTGCAAGCGCTATGTGGAATCTTGTACCACCTGCATCCAGAACAAAAACAGCAAAACCAGAGCCTGGGGGTTACTAAAACCACTACCCGTCCCGGAGAGGCCATGGAGGATGATCTCAATGGACTTCATAGTTGAACTACCTCCATCAGAAGACTTTACGACCATCTTTGTAGTGGTGGATAGACTCTCCAAGATGGCCCATTTCCTACCCATGAGGGGCGTCCCCTCGGCCTCTGAGACTGCAAAGATCTTCATCAGGGAAATAGTAAGGCTGCACGGTGTACCTGCTAACATTACATCTGACCGGGGGGTACAGTTTACATCAAGATTTTGGAGAGCACTATGTAAATCACTGAAGATCGATCTGTTCTTTTCCTCAGCATACCATCCCCAAACCAACGGCCAAACAGAACGCACCAATCAAACGCTCGAGCAGTACCTGCGCTGCTTTTCAAGCTTCTCCCAGAACGATTGGGCCCCTCTTTTGCCTCTTGCTGAGTTTGCCTACAACAACTCTGTTCATTCTGCCATCAAGCAATCCCCATTTTTCGCAAACTACGGGTTTCACCCATTATTTCTATCTAACAACATGCCCGAATGTCCGGTACCAGCCGCCCAGGAAACTCTAAATTTCTTCTCCACCAACAATAAACTTCTCCAGGAGACCATGACTAAGGCACAAAGCTACAACAAGGAAATTTTCGACAGGAAGAGGAGAGGGGAGCTCAACCTGGCACCTGGGGACCAAGTTTGGCTCTCTACCCTGAATCTAAAATTGGCATGCCCATCCAAGAAGTTGGGCCCTAAATTCGTGGGTCCCTTCCCTATAACAAGGAAGATTAACGAGGTAGCTTACGAATTGAAACTGCCTGAGTCCTTCCGGATCCACCCAGTTTTTCATGTAGCCCTGCTTAGGCCCACGGTCCCCGATCCCTTTACAGATCGGGACATCAATCCTCCCGAACCCGTGCTTATCGATGGAGAAGAGGAATTTGAGGTTGAGTCCATTCTGGGTTGTAGACGAAGACGAAACCAGATCCAATACCTGGTGAAATGGAAGGGTTACGGCCCAGAAGAAAACTCATGGGAGCCAGAGATGAATGTCCACGCGGAAAGGCTAATCAAGGACTTTGAGAGATCTCACCCAGACAAAGTGGCCCAGTTGGGCATCCGGAGGCTGCCCCTTGGGGGGGGGCAATGTCAGGAAAGGCGTTTTTACAATCTGCCTGGCAACAGTGCCGCCAGGAGATTGTCTACACTCCATAGGTCCACTCCGCGCATGCGCGTGCACAATAGCGCGATCGGCGTGCGCGGGCGTGCGCGTTCACGGGAGCGCGCGTGCGTTCGCGGGAGCGCGCGGTGACAGCATTTGGCGCCAAACAAGGTATTTAAACTATCTGCCTACCTTGCTTCTTGCTGTCTGGTCTACAGCGTTCCCGAGACCCCTGCTATTGACTTCTGATTCCTGTACTCCTGTTATCTGATCCGGCTTGTCTCTGTTAACCCCGATTGCTGCCCGCCCCGACTTCGGCTTGCTCTGACAACTCTCTTGGTCATCCCTGTACCTAGTCGCCTGCTGGTCCGACCCATCGGTCTGCTCGAACTATAAGGCACCTCCACCTGAACTACAGTGCACCCTGCCTGAAGCCACCGTGCATCTCTGCCTGAATCATAGCGCACCTCTGCCTGAACTACCCTGCACCTGTGCCTGAGCTACAGCACACCTCAGCCTGTACTACAATACACCACCTTGTTTCCGCAGTCTGATCTGGGACTTTTATACATCTGCCTGCCGTCTGCATTCTGATTAGTCCTACTGTGCACCTTCCAGCTATCTTCGGACTGTTCCAGTTTGCCGTGCACCATCTGCTGCCGCAACTACCCAATATCCTGCTTACCTGCCAGGCACTTGTGCCCCCTGTCCTCCTGAGCCTCTGTCTGCTCTATCAGGGGCTCTCGAGCCAGGGGTTTACGAGAGGCCGCTCCCTGCACGTTGGGCTCCCATCACAAGGTACGTGACACCTACAATAACATATCATTATGAAACACGATATCCTATTTCGCCAAGCCAGATTTTTCTTCTGACTTCAATGGCACTATTACATATTTGTGAGTATATTTTGGCGTGACTGCGACGCAGCTGCATAGATCTCCTTGCTTTCCAAAATATGACAGTAATTTCATATATTCACCTCTACCACGGAACAGGCGCCAGCACAGAAGCAGACAAAAGACATATGTGTTGTGACAGCCAAGTGAGGTTACAATCAACAGAGTGGGCTTCGGCTTAGCGCTTGTCAGTTTCCTGCTAGCCATTTCCGGATGGTACATCTGTCACATGTGAAAGAAGAAGAGGATACCGTTTATCACACATGAGTGCGTTATGGAAGAAAGTCAGCGGCTGTGTATAACATGTATCCCAGAATTCCTTATGGACCAGTGCTTGTAACAGTGGGTTTCCAGCTGTCCCGTATTAGCAAGAATGCCATTTACTTCTGGTAAAATTGTGTTTTGCCAGTCTCCAAATAATACAAATAATAAATATGAGACTTTATATATATATATATATATATATATATATATATATATATATATATATACACACAGAATAAATAGCTGAAAAACATTGGATTTTGCCCAATTCGCACAGAACAAATTTGCATTCAGTTTTGAAGGATGAACAGCTATGTCAATTTTAATAAATAAATACTCCCCATATTGTCTATGCTATACATTACCTTTAAACATGTTAAACCTATTTTTGCTAAATTAGAAAGTCCACTTGGATTATTGCAATATGTGTGCTTCCATTGTGTTCTGGTTCTTCTGTAAACTCCATCATGTGAGTAGAACTTCATCCTCTTGTCACGTTATTCTATAATGTGCCTGAGGGCGGAGCTAGCCAGGTGGCAGAAGCAGTTTAATAATGTAGAGCTTGGGCACAGCCCAATATGGAACAATCAGTATTATGGGGAGCTGCTTCTTTTGACGTGAGCGTTGGAGGCAGCATGGTGTCACCCACTTGGTCCACATTTTTTCTAATGGCAGATTACTCTCCTTTGCAGAACTGCAGGATTACCCCAATCAATGTATTTTTACTATTTGCAGCTAAGGCACACTGTCAAAGCACAAGCAGGAAACAATCCATGGATACAATCCCCTGCCCCGATCTTCCACTACATGACAGAGGTGTCCTGTTTCAAGGGCTTCATATCTAGATCGTATGCTATGTTACTCTCCACATTCTTACCGGGCTTCCCCTCAAAAGTGACATCTTCATGGGAAAGGGATGTTGAGGAGGACCAATGGGCGGAGGCCTTACAGGCAATACAAGGGTGCTCACTTAACACGGCGCAACGTCTGTCACAATTGTATATTGTGATGAGGGTACACCTCACACCTGCTAGACTGCAAAAAATGGGCATCGGTGACACTGATAACTGTACCAGGTGCGCCAGAGACCACGGAGATCTCATTCACTTATTGTGGAGGTGCCCCAAACTACACCTCTTTCGGAGGGGGGTTCTCCAAACCATAAATAAAGTATTCATGGTCAAGGTCCCACAGGACCCTAAAGTATGTATCCTGGGTATTATGGACGATCTCCCAATTGAAGATAGCCCTAAAAAGGCCATTGGTAGAGCTCTTTTCCAGGCCCGTGAACTTATCCTCCAACATTGGAAGGCAACTGAACCTCCTAAGTTACGGGAATGGATAGCTCAGATGGGAACCACACTACGCTTAGAAAAATCAACACAGGGGCCGCCCAGGAAAATTTGACCTGTTATGGGCTCCTTGGTTGAATACCCCAGGATTATCCCCGCTTGAATTGGTAATGGACAGGTTGCTTCTTTAAGATGTGTGCTAGTGAGACACGAGTGAAAGGTATAATCGTATACAGACAGACCATTGTACAGATGTGTCTAGGTCAAAACTGTTAAGACCTGATTGGTCAAATACCTAATGTATGTCAGATTACGGAATGCAAGAGAAATTAATTCTTTTTTGTTCCAATGTTCAATGGAATGACAATTTTCTTTGCACATGTATGTTACCTTTTTTTATTATATGTGTCAATAAAAAATCCTTTTTGAGAAAAAAAAAAATGAATGTAGAGCTTACATACTGAAGGATGCTCCAGGCGTGCTCTCTTAAAGCAGGCCTTCAGTAAAAAAAATCATCTTTCCATCTATTAAATCTTCTGCCCTTGTTGTTTTGACTTTGATAGTAAAACATATTTTTTTCTGCCAGTAAATACCTTATACAGCCCACTTCCTGTTTTTTGTCTGGTCATTAGCCTAGGCTTATGACATCATGCACAGCTAGGGTGACCACGTGTCCTGGATTGCCCGGGACAGTCTCGCATTCTTCAGGTCTGTCCCGGGCACATTCATTCCAGGACAATACAGTGTCCCAAAATGAAACTGACACAGCCATCCCCCAGGCCAATATGATGCCCCCAAAAAAGGCTGCCACATCACCTCTTTACTCACTGACAGTACTTGCCCTGGCCGGGAATGCCTGGAGGAGCACAATCCCGCTCCCTGCTTGTGATTGGAGAAATCATAAATCCCACCTCTTGTGTCCAATCACTGTGCTGTGATTTGTTACAGCACAAGCTGATTTTTGGGAAGGGGGGGTGTCCCTGAATGGTATTTTAAAAATGAGGTCACCCTACGCACAGCTCTCTCCCTCACTCTCGTGAGAGTTTGCCAGGAAGGGAGGGGGGATGAGTCATAAGAGGGCCAATGAGAGCTACAGGGCTGCAGAGCTGAAGGTGTGCCTGTGTGTGTGTCTGTGTAAATCAAGGAAGTGAACAGGCAGCAGCTACAGCTGCCCACAGTTAAAATGGATGCAGCCAGACTTAGTGGAGGGAGATTTCTGCAGCATATTTGGCAAGTACAGAATCACAGTATATATAAAATAATATGCAAAGTGGTTGGATGGAAGCTTCAGAATGGCAAAGATGTTTTTATTACAAATTATGTGAGCAGACTGCAGTTCCTCATTAAGGGCATACCTGTGAGGCCTCCCAGAGGTGGCTTCCTAGAAGGGTGCTGTCCTAGCCAGTGCAGTGTGCAGTGTTGTGCCAGATAAGAAGCTGGAAAGGCTCATAGTGACTATCCTCAGACCTCAGACATAGAGCTGACTCCAGAGACCCCTACGCTGCTCCTACTCAGCAGGAACTCGTCTCTTCATGCTAGGCCTACCTCTCCCTCACAAGCTGTTCTCTGACTCTCCATGACAAGCTCCACCCAAGTGACCTAGCAAGGGCTATATACGTGTAGCGGCCTCAACCCCTCTTTTTGGTCTAGGGGTATGTTGTACTTGAGGGTGAGATGCGCTACGGCCCATGTCCTCCCCATTGCAGCGGGTGAGGTGAAGGCCAGTACCAGTTATTCTTCTCGGGCCTGTGTGTTTCTATTCACAACCAAGTCTTGCTGTGACACTCCCCTTCACTCCCATTAACCAGAGTTCCACACACCGATAAGGATCCAACACTCGTTTTATTGTAACACACAATAAACCGTTCTTAGTCAGCCAACTGGTTGAGATCCACAAACAGTTCAATACGGTGGGGTGAGCAGGTCGAGGCACTGTCCTAATGATAAACTAAACCACTGTGGTTTCACCAGCGGTTGCTATAGCCATTGGCTAGAGAGAGGAACTTGAAACTTGTAAGTCTCTACCAGCGACTCTGAAGAACATGAATTGGAGTACCTTCGCTGCGTTGTGGCCCCTATCAGGGGGAAGATGTCCCTCCAAGGAAGTTACCAGAGGCCCCTCCGTCACCGGGTTGATGCTGCTCCGGACTCTTCAGACGGGTAACCTCTCCGGCCTTCTCACCTCAGACATGGGCCCCATCCACCTCAGGGTCCCTCGGACTCATCCGCCCTTGCGGAGCCCAGTCAAAGTCACGGGGCTCCAGGCCTCCGGTGTAGTACCTCACCCCAGGCTTAAGGTGCCTGGGATGGAAGCCAACTCCGCTCTGACCAGGCCTAGGGCGCCTGGGCCGGAACTCCGGATCGCCCGCACCCAGGCCTAAGGTGCCTGGGCACGCACTCGAGAAAAAGACCTCGTGGCGAGGGCGTCTCTCCCCTTTATCTCCTCCCATGACGCCACAGCAGGTTCTCCGCCCCCGCTGTACCACCGCCGGAACGGGACAAAAAGGACAGCACTGCGGCAGTGATTCTACCTCGACCTGTGGGAACACTGCCACCCCAGGCCAAGGAGAATAGTACACCACCAATTTCCTCCACGACTGAAAGTGGTCTAAATCCTCTATGATTTACACACACCTGGGTCATACTACCACCCAGGTGTATCCCCCTAAATTTAGACCCCCGCTACATACATGTAGCACTACCCCCGTAGGAGCTGCTGGTTTAGATTTGGGCCTGTACTCTGCCTGTCAACCCCTAGAATTTGGCTCGATTCCCCCTTGGCACAACTGGACAATAATATGATTGTGGGCCCCCAAAATGGCTATAGGGGACCACAATGATACCACACAGCAATAAATGTAGTTAAATATTGTTACCTCAGTGTTGTGTCCCACACAGGATGTAGCTTAACCAGCGGTAAGATGTTTACTCGGCAAAAGAATAGAACAATGGTTATGCAATCAACATCAAATACATACAGGTCCCTGTATCAGTTAATGGAGTACTACTGATCCGGAATAACCCTGCTATCAGACTCAACTGTAGTGACCCGAAGGCCAGACCTGAGTGAGAGTATGGTGGAGGAATCTCTCAGTGCAATGACATTAACACTGGGTCACCTCTCCACCAAGTCTCACATAAGACAGCAGAAATCACAAAGTGATGCAAACAGATATATCAATCACATAAATTCACAACTGTATGGCTCCCCCTATTGGACAGTTCAACTGGTGCGTGTCCTATAGCGACAACGTGTGAGAGTAATGAAACAGATGACTGTTCCTTTAAGAGTCAGTTAATCTTCAGCTAGCCCCGTTGGTGCACTTATTCATTTGTATTCTTATAGGCAGGGTGAAAAGGAAAAGACAGCCAATCGAGGCACACCGTGTAGTGGTACAGTGAATGCTAATTTCCCCAAGCTGTTGTATTGCTCTATAGAGGCGATGTGTTCCTACTTGCGGTGCTGCAGACGCCAGCAAATACATGTAAAGTTGAAGAAAATCACACTACTGCGAGTCAGTTAACTATGTTGATGAGAAAGTGCTCGCTCACCAACTGGGGCCTTGCTTCCTTGATCTTCCTCAGTCCGGGACCTTCTCTCAGTGGTCTGTCTCTCGGTAGCACGAGGTCCCTGGTCCTCCGCACGGCCGCTCCCTGGGTACCGGTGGATAGGTGACTCCGGTTGCTGTGAGTTGCCGGCTGATCCTTCCTCGGCTCGATCAGCGAACTGTCCGCAAGGATCCCTCTCTGGTTAGGCGATCCGCTCTCTCTAACTTTAGGCCCAGGCTTCTCAGGCCTAGACGCACTCACAGCAGGCCTCGACACAGGCCTCCTGCTGGCTGGAAGATGGTGTCCTGAGAGAGCGGGCTGAGACCGACCCTCACTTAAATAAGCTCTCCCATCAGGCTGGGCGCAGCGCATTGCACTGTTGGTAGTACAATGGTCTTGTGGGTAATGTAGTCTCAATTCTATCCACGCCAAAAGAGTCTTTGTCTCTGATACCACAATACCCATAATGCTTTATCCAATACCTGAACCAAACAACTTTAGTAGTCTAGCATAAAACGGACACCAGAGGGAGCCAAAATTCTTATCTATACACAAATTGTAGTCTGTTAAAATGCATGCAATGATACACCTTGCTATAAACAGTATATAGTTACCGATGAGTCCAAGAAGGCCACCCAAATTTGGAAAGAGCTCCGTGTCCAATTGGCGCCTGGAGTCCATGGAATGGTCCTCTGCCAGGTACTCCTCTAGTGCCCAGTAATGAACAACATTGGTCACATGACTGCTTTGTTTTGCCAAAGAAGCAAGAAGTGGTTTAGCAATAATGCAATCACCTCCTCAGATTATCAGAAGCTATATTAATACCTGCCTGCATACCACTTGCCTGATTCTAAAGGCGGCCAAACATGTGTCGATCTAGGTACCAGTGATTGCATCATTGATTAAAATATCAAACGATGCTACATGGTATCATTTGAAAAAAATATTTATCAGACATGAGCTATTGCAATCGATAAATTAATTAGTTATCCCATTCCCTAACACACAGCTTTTTATTTATTTGATCAGAAACAATCATTAAAATTCTTCCACGGCTGATCGATGAAATTGAACGAAAGTTATTAAAGTGACATTAACCGATATCCTTATTTTCCAAAAATAATCCATATACATCCACTACATCAGTGGCCCTATGTGATAAAAAAAAAAAAGTGTTTAGTAAAAAAAAAGTTTAAGAGTTTAAAAAATAAATTAAAAAAATTTAAGTTACACCGAAGCACCCAAAATCCCCACCTGCCTACATGCAGAAATGTTGATTGCGCTACACAGTACAAATTGCCACATATGCTGGAGTGAGATAAATAATTCTAGGCCTAGTATTTACGGTAAAACTATAAACTGATGACCTGTAGGGGCTTTTAAAGCATCCCCTATAGAAAATATAGGGTCATAGGTGTGCGCAGCCTATTGCATTAGGGTGTGCACCGCAAAGCTCAAACACACGTGTGTTTTTTTATATATACCGTATATACTCGAGTATAAGCAAACCCGAAAATATAAGCCGAGGCACCTAATTTTACCACAAAAAATAATAATGGGAAAACGTATTGACTCGAGTATAAGCCTAAGGTGTCCATCTGCATGCCTCACTGTGCCCCACTTTGCCTCACTGTGTCCATGTGCATGCCTCACTATGTCCATGCCTCACTGTGCCCATGCCTCACTGTGCCCATGTCTCACGGTCACTGTGCCCATGCCTCACTGTGCCCAATCTCCCTACCTGATCTCCGGCGTTGTGTGACTAGACTGACGTTTAACATGGGAGTCTATGGAAGGGGTGCCCGGGTTTGAAAAATCGGTGCTCCCTGGCTGTAGGTCCCCCGGACAACAAACATTGCACACTTGTAGAGGAAAAGTGGGGCTACATGTGTGCCATGTTTGGGGTCCAGGGGACCTACGGCTGGCCAGGATCAGGTGCACAAAGGTGAAGATGTACACAGACTCAAGTATAAGCCGAGGGGGGCATTTTCGGCACAAAAAAATGTGCTGAAAAACTTGGCTTATATATACTCAAGTATATACGGTATATATTTTATATATATATATAAAGGGAGAACAGTAGGGCAGTGGGCAGTGTCAGAAGGACAGAGATTGGTGTCAGTAGTTTATTTATTTATTTTTATTATTATTTTTTTTACAATTTATTTTTAACAATATTATTTTTTGGTGAAATATTAGGGGTCTAAACATACCCCTGGTGTCTCACTTTTGAGACAGAGAAAGGGACGGAGGACAGAGACTCCCCAGTCCTTTCCTATGCAGCCAGGCAACAGGGGGAATCTGCATAGTACAAGGCGACTAGGGTGTGCCCAGGCACACCTGGCACCCCATGTGCGCACGCCTATGTATAGGGTACTGAAATTTGTCGTCGTCTCACGGGGGCACACAATCTTAAGGTTTGACATGTTGGGTATCTATTTTCCCGGTGCGACCTCATCTTTTATATTTTACCAAATATTGGGTAATTTATTGCGTTTTCTCTAAAATTAACTTTATTGGTATTTTTATATAAGTACCTGAAAATCAAATCATTTTTTTTACTGAAATCTTGCTCTTCATAAACCATTGAGCTAATATAGTGTGAAATAAAAAGAAATTGGAACCACAGCTATTTTATTCTCTAGGCTTTCGGAAAATATAATGTCCCCAACATAGGTGTGCGCAGCTTTTGGCATTAGGGTGTGCACCCCAAAGCTCAAACACACTCTACCGATCACTCACGATGTTCATTCAGAAAGGGAAGGGAACGGTAAATGGCATATTTACTGGCCCCTCCCCCACTCATCCTAAAACATCCACAGCAACAACCGGTGGGAGAGGAGGGAAGCCGGCAGTGCTGTGGGAGGAATGAGGGGGAGCCAGGTCAGTAGGGGGAATCTGTTCTGCACAGGGTGATTAGGGTGTGACTGGGCACACCTGGCACACCCTGTGCGCACGCCTATGGTCCCCAAACATTTTATGAAATCTTCAGTCCTAAAATCATCTTTAAACGTGTGCAAATAAAGCAAAAATGGCTCTGGCAGCAGAAGGGTTAACCACAGGTTGTCAGTCTCCTAATTTGCGGCACACGGAGATCAATGCGTTGCAAATACATGATTGCCAACAAGAGTCTACAATCCCCCCACGTAGTTCAGGCCTCCAGTTTCCACGTATATTTATATGCCTAATGAGGTGAATCAATGCCAACTTCATTTGCAGAAAATGTAACAATTATACATTTCCAAACAATGGATGGATTGATGTAACATTATATTACCAGATCAGCTATTCATTCAAGAGCTTCGCACTGTAACAAATAGAATCCTAATTAATGACAAATGTATGCAGGAGATGCTTTTGCTTTCTTCTCATCTACGTGTTTACGCCTGGTGAGGTCATCATAACATAACCAACGCACAAGGACTGTTCTGTACTGCGCCATCTACCCTTTTTTTAATTTGTCCCAGTTTTGCGAATACAGCTTTGACGCAAATACCCTCTGATTGGTGACATTTCAAGTGAAACTTAAATCATGATGCCTATCGAAAAAAAACACAGACATGATCCTCCCTCGAAGACTGATCGCTCAAGACTGACAAGTTTGTGGGATGACAGCTAGGCATAAAGGGTGGGGTCTCTAGGGTGGCATTATCGAGCAAGTATGGTATTGTTCATATTTGGTGAAGTTTATCACTCAGTAGACACCATCTCTTTGTTTTTTCCCCAGCTTCCAGTCGTGGGCATTGGGCAAGCAGAAGATTGTGTTGGCAGTTGGTAACAAGGATGATCTGAATCTGCATCTCTAGATGACATGCTTGATGGTGGATGTAGGACATTTATTTTTAATTAAAGGTCTTCTCAAAAACTGTGTGAGTTTTTTTTACTTTTTACATTTTTTATGTGAATAGATAGGGGTACTATGTCCCCATTACTCATTCACATTGGGGGGCTGTTATCTGGGTGCCCCTTATTGTTAAAGGAGGCTTTCAGATTTCGTTGAGCCCTCAAGGACCCCAACATCCACTGGGCCAGGGTTGTGAGAAAGAGGCCCTTGTTTTTATTAACATAAGGACAAGGTGCTTTGTCAAGGGAGTCCCCCCTGGCAAGGTACCTCCTAGAAGTTGAGAGCATGTGACCTAGTATGGTTCAGGAGGGAGGTTGAACGCTTGATTTCCCCCACTTTCTTGGCAAGCCAAGCTGCGCGCTAGGACAAGGGTGTGTTATGGATTTGGGGGGTGGGGGGGTGACCCAGTGTAGCACCCTCTAGCTAGTGTGCTGATGTAAATAGGTTTGTTAGTGTAGGAATATTTGGTTTGGCTGAAAGCCAGGCCTGGGTTGAATCTGGTTCAGGGTTGAGTGACTCCGGGAGGCTGGATGACTCAGCAAACCGCACCTCTGATGCCTTCCCCTGTTTTCTGTAACATTGGAAAAGCTTCTAGATGTAGTGGGAGGAAGCTAGGAGGAGCTGCTTGGCATATCTATGAGGGCCCCAGTCAATCCCCAGCAAATGGGCTGGCAGGGGGCAGGCCACCTCCTAAATAGGCATGAGTCATGCCAGCAGGGGCAATCGGAGTGGAAGATGAAGTGCTGAGGAGGCTGTCGTTGGCTCTTGAAAGTGCCCTCTAATCTGGGGGGGTGACCTTGGACCTGGGGCTCAAGTGCCAGAAGGACCTCCCACAACACACAGAGGAACCCCTTCCTGGAGGCACAGGGACAAGGAGAGGACAGCGGAGCAGGTCAGGGAGATCTCCTGAGAAGTCAGCTGGATGGGCTGGTGAGTGTTCAGTCTGGGATGACTGTGGAGAGAGTGTCAGTCTGGGAAGACTGTGGAGAAGTTAGCCAGGAGGACTAGTAAAAGAGGCAGCTGCAGCCAGGCAGTGCCTGAAGAGGTGGTGCTGGGATCAGTAGCTACAGGGATGTATGCTGGACACTGACTATTTGCTACACAACCAAAGGGGCCTCAGGTTCCTGCCTATAAAATGCTGTGTCAGATTTACCACCAGTGTGCCAGTGGAGTTCTGCAAACAAGTGAGTGCTTCAGGAAGGAGAGGAGTGTATATATACTGCATATAGGAGACGTGTCCATGAAGTTTGTTCTGAAGTCAAGTGGGAATCCCATAATACCCTTATCCCCATCCAAGTTTTTTACCCTCAATAAAACATAAAAAACAAAGTCACGGACTGTTCTGAGTGACTGTGAAAATTCGGTGTACCTGGGTGCGCAGGGTGGGGGATCCAAGTTCACCTGCCTTTAGGGGGTGCACTACATTATGCTTTTTCGTGAGCTGTGTGTGGGGTTTTCCCTTAAATCTATACCAGACTTGAAGTGTCTGGAATAAGATATGAAGGGGACCACATGCCATTAGGCCATCTCTACACATATGCATACTTGCCAAGTGTCCCGGATTTGCCGGGATAGTGACACTTTTTCGTCACCTGTTCCTTGAAAGTTGTCTCCAGAGATCACAGCATGAAACTCAAGTCTGTCACTACCTTTGCCCAGCCCTGCCCTGATACAGCGTGCAGTGTGTACAGCTGGTTCATACTGTATGTAAATACAACAACATTCATATGTAAATAATTAGATCATTCATATGAATATCAGCAAATCACCCGATCATACGTATAATAATCCCACCCCAGAGTTCCCACCCACCATCACCTCTGCTGAATTCTGCCCACATTATGGATGTAACTAATGAGAAACATGCTTTGGATTCCTGCCCGCCACTGCCACCACTGAGTATGCTACCAGGTACAGCACTTAAAGGGTGCTGCAGCGCTGCAGCAGAGGTAAGCAGAGGGAAGGGGAGGAATTAACCATTTGGAATGCAAAGGTGAGAAGGGGTGGGATTGGGGTGCAAAGGTGAGCAAAGAGAGGGTGTACATGGTTATGCAGGGAGGGGAGGGAAGAGAGAAGTAGGAAGGAAGGGAGGGAGAGAAGGGGAAGAAGAAGGAGGGGTGCAAAGGTTAGAAGGGGAGGGAAGTAGGAGGGGGGAGAAGGGGGGAGAAGGGGAAGAGGAAGGAGGGGTGCAAAGATGAGCAGAGGAGGGGAGGAAAGGGTGGGGGGAGAGGGGGAAGAGGAAGCAGGGGTGCAAAGGTGAGCAGGGGAGGGAAGAGGGAAGTAGGAAGGAAGGGAGGGGGGAGAAGGAGAAGAGGAAGAGATACAAAGTTCAGCAGGGGAGGGGAGGGAATTAGGAAGGAAGGGAGGGGGGAGAAGGGGAAGAGGAAGGAGGGGTACAAAGGTGAGCAGAAGAGGGGAGGGAAGAGGGAAGCAGGAGGGAGGGGGGAGCAGGGAAAGAGGACAGATTGTATGGACAAAGAGGAAAACGGGGAGGGGATTTTCTTTTGATATGACCAACACATTTCTCACAGGAAGTCATTTCCATGCTCAGGGAGATGTAATAGAGGATGAAGTGTGCAGAATTTGGAAGCAAGGTGTAATGGGGGTACAGAAAAAATAGTGGAGGAAACAGGGGGTGCAGAATATAGAGGATGCAGAAGGGGTGAGAGGGGAAGAAGGCAGGGAGGGAAGGTGAAGTTGATGGAGAAAGAAAGGAAAAAAGGGTTGAAGGGGGAAGAAGAGGAGGAAAGGAGGGAGGGGGAGAAGAAGGGGGGTAGGTGGGGAAATGGGCAAGAAGGGATCAGGGCAAATGGGAGGGGGAGAATGAGAGAAGAGAGAGCGGGATGGGAGAAGAAGGGGGGGAGGGGAAGTAATGAAGGAGAGGGGAGAAGGATGGGTGAAAAAAGGGGGGAGTGAGGAAGGAGGAGGGGAAGGAGAGGGGGAGGAAGCAGGAGAGGGGAGAAGGAGAGGGGAAAGGAAGGGGAAGAAGGAGGAGGATAAGGGGGAATAGAACAGAGGGAAGGACGGGGAGGGAGAAAGGGTTGAAGACGGGAGGGAATAATGAGGAGAGTGGGTGAGAAAGTGGGTGGTGGGGGAAGGGGGATAGAGGGAGGCAGAGGAAAGAAGGGGAGGAAAGGGGAAGAAGGTTGGAGGGAAGAAGGGCAGGAAGGTGGAAGAAAGGGGGAGGGAAGAAGGAGGAAGAGCTCAAAAGGAGGAAAAAAGGGTAAGGAGATAGAGGCATACTTGCCAACAGTCCAGATTTTCCTGGGAGAATCCCAATTTTGGGACCCTCGTCTCAATTAAATTCCCAGTATTTTGCCTTTCTCCCCGTGAAATCGGGAATGTTTTTGGCAAAAACGGCCGACGGGCTACAAAAATATGGCCGCCGCGAGGACTATTTCCCTGTGTGTTCAGTGGAGAGGGGAGGGGCAGCCAATCGGCTTCTCTCTTCAGTGTACAAGTAGACAATTCTCTTGTACACTGAAACCGATTGGTTGCACGGAGCGGAGGCCCCTCCCCTCTCCACTGAACACACGGATATCCACACATTGTTCCATACATTATCTTGGCAGTTCAGGGGATTTCAGTTTTCCCGTGCAGGCGCACTGCTGCGATATGAGTTGGAGTATTTGATGGACATCTTTTAGTGTGTGATTAAAAGGGCGCGCAGGTGCGGTGCGGAGGCGAGAGCAGTTGGTATATTTGATGCCTTTACGTGACAATCTGATGCTCAGAAGAAACCCCTTCTTGTGCACTCGCTCGCGCATGGCTAATACAGCCACCTATGACGCAGTTGGACTTTTTGATAGGTTGGAGATTTTGTAAGGACACCGCCAACCCTCTGCCCCCGTGCCTGATGAGAGGGGACAGACACTGATGTAGGACACTGAGGTAAGCAGGAGCTCCGCTGATGGGGATACTGATGTAAGGAGGAGCTCCGCTGATGGGGACACTGATGTAAGGAGGAGCTCCGCTGATGGGGACACTGATGTAAGGAGAAGCTCCGCTAGGGACACCTGATGTAAGGAGGGGCTGCGCTGGGGGCACCCAATGTAAGGAGGGACTCTGCTGGGGGTGCCTGATGTAAGGAGGGACTGCGCTGGGGGCACCTGATGGCATTTGGTGGCAGGCGACGTGGCAGGTGGCACGTTCAGGCCTCCCACTGATTCGGCATTATGGTGAGTTGAATGATTTCATTTTATATTACAACGTAATAATAGAAATAATGCGCTTCAATCATCCTGACACCATAACAACCATGGTATTTGGATGATTGAAGCTGTAACACCAGGTGTTTGGAGTATCTTTATCTGCTGGTTGTTTAACTTTCTGGAATACACATTTATATTGTGGTGTAGGATCTGGGCTTGCTGTTCCTTCATCCCTCTTTCTTTCCTTCCTTCTCTCTCCTTCACTCCTTCCCTATCTGTCTTTCTCTCTCTCTCTCTCTCTCTCCCCCTCCCTCTTTCTCCTTCCATTCCTCGTTCATCTCAGACTCTAACCACACCCCCTTTTAGCCACTCCCCCTTTAAGCCACGTCCAATATTCCGCTTAATACACACCCATTTTTCACTGTGGCGCACACTTTTCTTTCCCCATTATGCTACACCTACAAACGAATGTCCTGCCCCCCCCCCCCAATATTCCGCCTACATGCAAAAAAGTGTCCCTATAAATTTTCGTACAGACTGGGTCTATGGTGATATGTCAATGCATAAAGCAGCATTTGAAACAAAATTCTTTCCACGGATTAGGGTTAGACACCCAGACATTCAGAATCAACTCACCAATATGGTATTAAAGTGGATCCCAGAACAGAAAAAAAGTAATAGTTTGCTAGTCCTTGGTATGGTGTCTGCATTCATTTTTTTTTTTTTTTTTCTTGTCCATGGGTGGCTACATCACTTCTCCACTGTGTCTATGGAGGAAGCCATGGTTGTAACCCAAGATTGCTCTCCTGATATGGACAACAAATATATCCGTCTCTCTTTATCTCCATTACATGGAGGGCAGGGTAATCGGAAGTTTACAGAAGATAGCTAGGAAAGAAGATATTCTGATGTGCGACTCACAGGAAGAGACAAGGACACTGCATTTCTGGTAAGATCAACAGGTGTTTTCTGTATTTGTTGAAAATGTTCTTAGCTTGAAAGAAAAAAAAGAAAACAAATGCTGCCACCACATCTAAGGACTGTAAGCTGCAATACATTACATTTTTGTTCTTGAGTTTACTTACCCCCTGTTGTGGAACTAAACTCTCCTATCCTCTACAGCCAAGGAAGCTGTCATTCGGCCTCTATTTGATCTAACTTGCTCATGCTTCCTCTCTCCTGTCTTTTCTCCGCTGCAGTGCCGTGCTGACACTAAGCTGTGCTGGCTCTCTATCACCCCCTGCAGGCTGGAGGGAGGAGAACAGCCAATCCTCTCTCCAGCTATCTTAGGGAGCCACAGTCCGGTCTGAATAATGTGTCCGGTTTTTAGGCGGACTGAAAACTAGACACATGATTCAAAATCTGGACTGTCCAGGTAAATCCCGAACAGGTGGCAGCCCTAGTTCTAATGCTTGTTTGCTACTCTAATTCCCTGTACACACGATCAGATTTCCGATAGAATAAAATCTGATGGATTTTTCCATTGGAAATCCTATGAAGCTGACTTCCATCAGTCTTGCCTACACACCATCAGTCAAAAATCCGACCGTCCCAAACGCGGTGACGTAAAACACTCCGAAGAGCCGAGAAAAATTAAGTTCAATGCTTCTGAGCATGTGTCGACTTGATTCTGAGCATGCGTGGGTTTTTTCTCCGATGGAGCTCCCCACAGACGATCGGAATTTGCTATCGTTTTTTTTTTCCATCGCTAAAATTTTAAACATGTTCTATTTTTTTTTATACCGATGGAAAAAAGACCGATGGGGCCCACACACGATCGGTTTGTCCGATGAAAAAAGTCCATCGGTCTTTTTTCATCAGAAAAACCGATTGTGTGTACGCGGCATAATGGAAGGCATTTATGTTGCCCATAGCCATATTTGAAAAGGAAAGGCTGCGCCTGGTTGCTACGGGCAACTCATTCATGTTTTCTACTAGGGCTGGTTTTGCCTACATTGCTTGAGTTCGAAGGCTCTGGAAAGTTCTCATTTAGGGGTTTTCATTATTCATATGCAATTTCCTTTCCTCGCACCATCTCCCGGGCAGATCCTCTCTACCGCCAAGGTTAAATTTGCAATATGAATATATTTTCTCGCATTGTATTGGCTGTCCACTCTCCCCGGCCATATGTGGAACAGTTTTGACTAATCCCTCAATACAACGGGTTCTATTAATCTTTTAAGCACCTCCAGCCAGGAAAACTCAAATTTCATCTATTGCGGGACGGCGAAGCTGGTACAGACAACATATTAACATGTCATTATCCTTATGGCTTTCAAAAGAGACGGTTGCGTCGCGTTTGCCTGTAGATGTGGATCAGGGACAAGCGCTGTGATTTCACAGACCGAGAGTCTCACTCTCATCAGATGCCGCAGAGGGGCTAACACCGCAGGAGAACTTACCAAATGACAAATGGAAATCTTTCTCAAGGATTTATCACCTCGTTTTTGTATTTAATAAAATAGAGGAAAATTGAGAAATGAACAGTTGTCAGACGCAGAATAGTAGGCTAGTCCTTAGGGCTGCTTTTAGAGACAAGTATGATTAGTAATAAAATCTGGGAGTCTGTCTGGGTAGTATGGCGACTGGGTGGCTTGCACTGTTACCTTATAGCAGGGGTCAAACTGTGGCCAATAGGAGTAGAAATGTTCTGACGTTGTTAAAAATGCAAGAGTGAGAGGAATAGTGCACCATCGTTGGTGTCAGTGGAAGGAAAAGTGCCGCATCGTTGGTGTCAGTGGGGGAAGAGTGCCCCATCATTGGTATCAGTGGAAGGAAGAGTGCCTCATCGTTGGTGTCAGTGGAAGGAAGAGTGCCCCATCGTTGGTGTCAGTGGGGGAAGAGTGCCCCATCATTGGTATCAGTGGAAGGAAAAGTGACCCATCGGTGTCAGTGGGAGGAAACGTGCCCCCTCTTTGGTGTCAGTTGGAGGAAGAGTGACCCATCGTTGGTGTCAGTGGGAGGAAGTGTGACCCATCGTTGGTGTCAGTGGGAGGAAGAGTGACCCATCGTTGGTGTCAGTGGGAGGAAGAGTGACCCATCGTTGGTGTCAGTGGAAGGATGAGTGACCCATCATTGGTGTCAGTTGGAGGAAGAGTGACCCATCGTTGGTGTCAGTGGGAGGAAGAGTGACCCATCATTGGTGTCAGTGGGAGGAAGAGTGACCCATCGTTGGTGTCAGTGGGAGGAAGAGTGACCCATTGTTGGTGTCAGTGGAAGGATGAGTGACCCATCGTTGGTGTCAGTGGGAGGAAGAGTGACCCATCGTTGATGTCAGTGGGAGGAAGAGTGACCCATTGCTGGTATCAGTGGAAGGAAGAGTGGCCCATCATTGGCATCAGTGGAATGAAGAGTGCCCCAAGGGCCAGATAAAGGCACGCGAAGGGTCACATCCAGCCCCAGGCCACAGTTTGGAGACCACTACCTTATAGCTTTCGGTTCTGGGTTTGATTACCAGCATCTGCATGTAGTTTGTACCCTGGTGGGTTGAGTTTTTCCTGTCTTGGGTACTCCAACAATGAGATCTCTTTGCCACCATTCTCAACTCAGTTTCTGTCCACCTGGGAGTTTTGCATGTCGTCCACTTTTATGGGTCTTAGCCCTGGTTCACACTGGTGCGATTTGACATGCAATTTGACATGTCAAATCGCATGTCAAATCGGCGAAATTTGCCGCAAATTGCGGGCAATGGCACCGTCCTAATCGGTGAGACGCCGCATCTGCGGCGCTGCACCGATTACAAAAAGTCGTTTTTGTACTACTTTTTGCGATTTCAGCCGCGATTTACATTGACATCTGTTTCAGATGTCTTTGAAATCGCGGCCGAAATCGGGACTGCCAGCGGGAGTGAAATCGTGCGAGTTTAGCTGAACACGCAGGCTTCACTCCCGCAGCCCCAGTGTGAACGTGGGCTCATGCCGCGTACACACGATCGTGATTCACGGCGGTGAAAACACCGCCGTGAATCACGACATGAAATTAAATGAAAAACGAGGGAACGGCATTTTCCCCCACACACGACCGTTTTTCCCGTCATTTTTTTCTTTGTCGAGAAAAACGACCGTCTGTGGGCTCCGCGGCAGTGTCTCCCTATGGGAAAACTGCCGCGAAAAAAAAGATGGAAAAAACGATGAGAAAATTTAGAACATGTTCTAATTTTTCTCGTCGTTTTTCCTGCCGTTTTTCTCAACGAGAAAAACGGCATAAAGCCCACAGACGATCGTTTTTCTCGGCGAAAAAAAAAATTTAATTTTTCCCGACGGGAAAAATGATCGTGTGTATGCGGCATTAGTCCTCTTGTTATGTTGCTAATAACAGGGATGGTGGAAACCTTTCATAATGGGCACATCAGGTGTGCTAATCAAGGTGCTTAGCACAAGGATCTAACCAACGGAGTCCTCCAGAGATAAAAGGAACTGTCAGGGGGTTTAAGGCTACATTCACACGGCTGCACAGAGGCAACCAGTAGATTCTTACCAGCGGTTATCCGCACTTGCTGCACACAACGCATGCGGCCAGTGAAGGCTGTCAGATTTGTACTCAATGTTCGACACTGCTACTGTTTGCATATAACCACTCATCTGATGAGGTTACCCGAGAAGAGAAACTCTTACACACCCTTACATCAACTATACACACGGTCGGAATTTCCGATGGAAAAAGTCAGATGGGAGCTTTTCATCGGATATCCCAACCGTGTGTATGCCCCATCAAACTTTTTTCGTCGGAAATTCCGACGGACTTAGATAGAGAACATGTTCTCTATTTTTCCGACGGAAAAAATTTCTATTGGAAAATCCGTTCGTCTGTATGCAATTCCGACGCACTAAAAACCACGCATGCTCAGAATCAAGTCGACGCATGCTCGGAAGCATTGAACTTAATTTTTCTCGGCTCGTCGTAGTGTTGTACGTCCCCGCGTTCTTGACGGTTGGGATTTGGTGTGACCGTGTGTATGCAAGCCAAGCTTGAGCGGAATTCCGTCGGAAAAACCGATATGGACGCGGTGGTCTTATGGCGGATGCAGCAAGTGCTGACTGACCTTGATGATTGTGGATGGAGGAATGTGCCTGTCCAACAGCATGCCAGAGAATCGGCAGTGGAAAATCTGGAGATTGCCATCCCCAAAGCTGAAGTGCTGACAACAGAGTTCTACTAACCTCTGCCCAACACTGATAGCATCTTCTGGGTTCCACGGACAGCAGATGGTGAATCTCTATCTCCAGACACCATTTGCAGAGACAGGGGATTTGATAGACTTTTCTGCTGAGGAAGAACAACCTGATGAGCCTCCAGCAGAAGGGCTGGTATCAGGGCCAAACTTCAGTGTGCTCTGCCCAGCACCAACAGCAGTATCTGTGGAGATGCAAGGAACTTCTTCAGCTGAAGCGCTGGTCACCGGACAGAGGGTCCAAGACCTCTGCCCCACACCTGTGGCAGTTCCGGAGGCTCAGGGTGAGAAGGTGGCGATCACTTCCCAGTAGCAGATACAGGGGGAGAAGGGAGAGGAGGTGTTCATCGTCCCTCCCCAACAGTAGGTCAGGGTGGAGAACGCAGTCTTTCCTCTCCAGCAAAGATCAGTGCACCTGGAAGACAGTATTATAGACATAGATGGACACTAATTAGACTAAAAAATTGGACTTTAAGGGCACATAGGTAGTTAATGTAAATACCTAAAGGTTTTTATTGTAGAAATACATAAAAACAATAGTGCATTTAAACAGTACATATTATTATCAATAAATGGCCCTCAGATGAAGTCGCACAGACGAAACTAGTCAGGGTGGAAAGGAGACACGCAAGAGGTGACGCCAGACAGCTCTGGGACCTTATACATCCATCCCCGCAGCACGGACAGCGGCGAGTGTGGTAGGATATACAGGTGCACCTATAGAGCTTGGTTCTGGCGCTTTACAAATGTGAACAAATGCCTGACTTATATTTTTCTATGTGAGTGTACATCTATATGGGAATATAAAATTTGAATAAAGGATCCAAAACGGTGTTATGCTATGTCCGCTTCCTTTGTTTTTTCCTTATGGTGATTGACGAGTACTGCAACCACTGACCAGAAGTGTGAGATCCTCTGGTGGGAACACCTTATATTGTATACAGGCTGTTACTTGATCGCTTTGCGGTAAGAGTCCATCTAGGAGGGGGTTCTTTACACACACCCCACTCTGTTTGTTTGCAGCACGCAAGTGAAGGTGTTTTCCTCCCTCAATTTCTTCTGGTGACAGCAGCATTCCTCCTTCTAATAGGACAACTGGACGTTTTTTTGGTTTCCTTTGTTTGATCACTTTCATCCTATTATTATTACTATGAACTCACTAAAGTGGACTGCAATAATGATTGTGGGTGTACATGTGGCATACATGCACTAAGCGCTGTCTGGGTTGATGTTTATTTATATTTTAATATATTTATTGGATCCACCTCTATTTTTCACTATTCAGTTTTAATTAAGATAGCAGCTATTTATCCACTATATAACATTTATTCTCTCTGTATACTAGTGTAGCGATACCCTCAACTTAAGAGAGCCGCAAGTTTTGATTTTGGGCCCTGAGTACAGCTTCCTCAACCCCCCGGCAATCTGCTCTACCCGTTCTGGCACAGTTAACCCACAGCAATTTCACATAAACAATCACTTATGCTTTAAATGTGGGTGTGTGAAATTGATAACTCAGACTCATAGACAATGTTGTAAATAATAACTGACTTTACTGCTAGTGGTAAGATAAAAGGGGATAACATGCATGTAACATTTGGTTCACAACACATAAGCAGGTCCCTGCAGTTATAAATCACAATACTGTGTGCGTGTGTACCAGCAATGGAAAGGGGACGGAACGCCACGTGGGGCGACCGTTACCTAAACACCCTGTGGTGTGATAACTAACTTATAACTATCTAACGGATCAGGCCTGATCCCTAACCATGAAACTCAGTCTTAGAAGAAACACAAATCTTCACCGGCACAGGATCTGTAAAGGTGGTGCACTTGAAGTATTTAAATCCATGTATTTGTAATCCAATAGGGGGGGGGGTAATTCTCCCTCACCAGAGGTGTTAGGCCTCGGAAGTCTAGTAGGCACAAAGTATAAAAGTAACAGTTTAAAGATGAGCTTTCGCTCGCTCACCACTCCGGAACACTTCCCTCAGTCCGGAACTCCCACCGGCTGTGTCGGTCCTCGTCCACAGCGCCCTCTGCGATCGAATCCCCGATCCAGATAACTTCAGAAGAGATGAGTCTGGATGCCCCCAGGCTCGCAAAGGGGGTGGAAGGCTCTTTGGTTCGCTCCACAGGCCCCAGGCTTCAGGCCTGGAACAGCACAGATCCGCACAGGTGTCTCTCTCTCTCTGCCTCCCCGTGTCCAAAGAGAAAGAGCTAGGCCTCGCCCCATCCTTATATTCCTTCCCCCCGACTCCCCTCTCTCTGGAATTTCCTGTCTCTGATTAAAGGGGAACACCCCGCTACACACTCCCCCCACTAAAACTCTTTGGTCCCCAAAGATAAACATTTTAACAACATTTCTGAACCATTTTAGAGAGTGCGGAGTATGATGTTGGTACAGGGAATTGCCACCAAAACTCAGAGGTGGGATTCCCTGTCCCACAGGTCACACTGGCATGAGTGGCCTGCCTAACTGTGCCAGAGAGTGAGCTGGGGTTGCCCTCCACCAAATGAACAGTGGAAGGATTGGAGCACTCGGTACTTCTTCTAGCGGTGGTAACAGAGTCCTCTGAGCTCTTTCCCAATTGAGGGTAGGTTAACTTCATGGGAGGCCTCACGACTCTGCGAGCTCTCTGCTCCCTTGGGACTTCAGGCTCTGGTGCCACAGGCTCTGTTTCAGCAACACTCTCTGACATCGTCACTGGTTCTGGGGCCTCTGTCTCTTCTTCATCTGAGCACAGGCCCGGAATATCTTCCCAGCATTCAGGCACGCCACTGGATGGAATGAACTCTGTAGCTTCTGGGTTCAGGGTCCCATCCTGCATATCCTCAGTGGGTGGAAGGTCTATGGTGGGATTTTCCGGGGTTGGGGAGGGCCATAGCCACTCCAGTTCTCCTCTCCCATCTTCACTTGGTTGAGAAGCCTGTCCACCTCTAGATCGAGAGGTCTGAGACCGAGTGTTGGGTCTGGGAGTATCCAAGATGGAAACAGATTCCGGTAGGTTCCTCACTGGAGGTATCCTGACTGCTTCTTTAAGCGGGAGTAAGTGGTTTCTGTGCCAGGTCTTCAAGGGTCCCACTCTCCCCTCTGGCTTTAACTTGTACACCGGTAGTCCAGGGAGTTTCCTACAAATAACGTAAGGCTCAGACCTCCACCTATCAGCAAGTTTGTGCTTCCCTGGGATCCCTAGGTTGCGTAGCAGAACACGGTCTCCAGGCTGCAGGTCTTGCACTCGAACCTTCAAATCATAGTTCCTTTTATTTCGGGCCCCTCTCTGGTCTGAGGCCGCTTGGGCTTGTTCATAGGCCGCTTTCAAATTATACCTAAGTCTGTCTACATATCCTTTGTGGGAGGTAGCAGAGGTATAGTCTAGAGAAATGCCAAAGGCCAGATCCACTGGCAATCTTGCTTCTCTCCCAAACATGAGGCGGTAGGGAGAGTAACCCGTCACATCACTGGTGGTGCAATTGTAGGCATGCACCAAAGTGGATATGTGTTGACTCCAATGCTGCTTCTTCTCTGTCTCCAGAGTCCCAAGCATGTTTAGCAAAGTCCGGTTAAATCTCTCAGGCTGGGCATCTCCTTGTGGATGATAAGGGGTAGTCCTGGTCTTTTCCACTCCCAGGGAGTCCAGTAGGTTCCGGATCAGGCGACTCTCAAAGTCCCTTCCTTGGTCGGAGTGGATTCTCTGTGGTAATCCATAGTGGACGAAGTATTTTTCTACAAGCACCTTAGCTACAGTGGAAGCCTTCTGGTCTCTGGTGGGGAACGCCTGTGCATAACGGGTGAAATGATCGGTTACCACCAGAACATTTCCCAATCCACTCAAATCGGGTTCGAGGCAGAGAAAGTCAATGCATACCAGATCCATTGGGCCTTGACTCTGTAGGTGGCCCATTGGGGCAGCTTGATGGGGTAGAGTCTTCCTCTGGATGCATCGTGCACAGGAGTGGCAATACTCCTCCACTTCAGCCCTCATACAGGGCCAATAGAACCGGCTTCTGACAAGTTGGAAAGTTCTTTCAGCTCCCAGGTGACCATGCTGGTCATGTAAGGCAACCAGCACAGTCTCTCGGTGCTTCTCTGGGAGAAACAACTGCCATTTATCCTCGGAGTCATCAGAGGGGCCCCTTCGGTAGACCACTCCCTGATTGACCTGTAGCTTGTCTAGCTCTCTCCTTAGCAGATGAGCCTCCTTGGAGGGGTGATGTCGAAGTTTCTCTGGACTCTTGTTTTCCAATGCTTCAAAGACCAATCTCCCCATGGGGTCTTCCAATTGGTCGCACCTCAGTTCCTTTTTAGACAGCTTCGGTAAGCATTCCTCTTCAAGTTGAGTCACCCCGCAGTAGTGTTTTGGGACTCCCACTGTGGTAACTCCTATCTCCTCGGCTCTGGAGCCTCCTCGGGCTTGGAATTCAGCTCCTTGACAAAGGGCCCGCACCCCGTCCGGTGCTATCTGAGTCCAGTCCTCCCAGTCATCAGCCATGGCATGAGATCTTCGGGACAGGGCATCTGCATCCCTATTTCCAGCCCCTGGTCTGTACTTCAGACTGAAGTTGAACCCAGATAATGCAGCTAGCCACCTGTGTCCTGTGGCATCCAACTTGGCAGTGGTGAACAGGTAGGTCAGGGGGTTGTTATCTGTTTTCACTGTAAACTCTGCTCCATAAAGGTAGTCTCTTAGTTTGTCCACAACTGCCCATTTGAGGGCCAAGAACTCCAACTTATGGGTGGGGTAGTTTTTCTCCGAGGGGGTCAGACTTCGACTCACATAAGCCACTGGTCGCATTTGCTCTTCATGTTCCTGGTAGAGCACTCCCCCTAGGCCTTCATGACTAGCATCAACATGTAACTCGTAGGGCCTGGTGGGATCAGCATAGGCCAATACTGGGGCTGTGGTGAGGCTCCTCTTCAAGGTTCTGAAGGCCTCTTCACACCTGGGGGTCCACTGATCTTGAACCGACTCCCCAGGTCTTCTAGGGCCCAAGCCATCCTCTTCCCCTTCAGTCCGGAGCAGTTCATTTAAGGGCTTGGCAATACGGGCAAACCCATCCACAAACCTCCTGTAATAGGAGCAGAACCCCAGGAAAGATCTAAGTTCGGTGACTGTTGTGGGTCTTGGCCAGGAGGTAACTGCCTCCAACTTCTCAGGATCAGTCGCCACCCCTTTTTCAGACACTACGTGTCCCAGATAATTCACCGAAGACTGGTAGAACCGACACTTCTCGGGGGAAAGCTTCAACCCCTCTTCACTAAGTCTCCTCAACACTTTCTCCAATCGGGCCTCATGTTCCTCCAAAGTTCTCCCGAAGACAATGACATCGTCCAGGTACACGAGGACTTCTATGAGGTTCATATCTCCGACAGTCTTTTCCATGAGACGTTGAAAAGTAGCTGGGGCCCCAGATAGGCCCTGAGGCATTCTGTTAAACTCAAAGAATCCCACAGGAGTTATGAAAGCGGTCTTTTCCCTATCCTCTGGGTGCATGGGGATTTGATAGTACCCGCTCTTGAGGTCCATCACGCTGAACCACTTGGCTCCGGACAAACTCTGTAAGGCGTCCTCTATCCTTGGCGTGGTGTACTGATCAGGGGTGGTCCTCCTGTTGAGAGTTCTGTAGTCAATGCAGAGCCTCAGCGACCCATTCTTCTTCCTGACCACCACTATTGGAGAGGCATAAGGGCTTCTGGACTCTCGAATCACCCCAGTCCTTTTCAGTTCTGCAAGCTGTTCTCTCAGATCCTCCAGATCTGCCAGCGGAACCCGCCTGACTCTCTCCCTGAACGGTTTGTCTTCTTGCAGGCGGATGCGGTGGGTAGCACTCCTCGCACGCCCCACATCGAATTCATCTTTTGAGAAAATCTTCTCCCATCTAGTCAGCTGGGCCTTGGCTCTCTCCTTCCAGGCCCCAGGCAAGTTCGGGTTCTCAATGGAAAGTTTTTCCCAAACATCTTCTTCTTCACCCGCTTGCTTCACTTCTGACCAGCTGACTGGGACAGCAGGACTCACCTGTCCCAGCAACATCCGGGCAGGTACCTCTATGGCCCTTCCTGTAGAGTTCCTTACACTCACCAGGACTCTTCCCCTGGCTTTCTTCAAGGCCTTGATTGGAATCACTTCCGGTATCACTTCCAGGCCTGAGTGATCTTCCCTTGGGTCGGATTCCAGCATGACAAAGGGGCCAGGCTGCTCCCAGGTGAGCTTCACAGTGGCCTTGAGGCAAGCCACCTGTCCGGGCTGCAGCACCACTCCTTCTCTCCCCAGTCTCCACACCTTCCCTATCCCCTCTCCTGGGGTCTTCTGCTCCAACACTAACCGTTGGTAGGCTGTCTTCAGCATGGGATGGATGTTTGGATCTTGATGGCTCCTCATCTTCACCAGGGGCGTCAGAAGTCTTCTCACTAGATCCGTATTGGTGCCTATGATGAGGGACATCTTGCTGGCCCCGGGTGGTCTAGGACACACAACTGCCAGGGTGTCGAACACTTCTGTCTTCCCAGCCACAGAGGGGTCGAATGTCAGCTTTATGGGCAGATAACCATCATAGGGGAACCTCTGCGTTCCCAGGCCCCATATCTCCAGCTCTTCTATCTTCTGTATAGGCAAATGGCTTAAGTGCCTATCGTAGAAGTCTCTGTACAACAAAGTCACTTGAGCTCCAGTGTCCAGGAGGGCCTTCGTATATACTTCTTCTACCTGGATAGATACAGTGGGGGACGGGCCGACCAATTCTTCTGGGTACGGCCGGGTTGAGGTCACTTTCTTCTGAGGACTTGTCTTCATCCAGTTTGTTTTTGACTTTATTCTCTCTTGAGCCCGGTATGCATTGACCTTCCCCACCCTAATGGGAGTACAAACCCGCTGAGGGATGTTATTGTCTCTTGGTTGTAGGCATTCCTTCTTGGGAGTGCTAAATTTCTTCTGAGGGGTCTTGTCCCCTCTCTCTGGTGTGTATCTTGGTTGAGAGACCCTAGATTCCTTTTGAGGAGTTTTGTTCTCTCTCTTTTGCTTCCTTCCATTCAGTTTGGAGCTCACTGAAAGAGATGGGCACCCGGTTGACTCCCTCACCGGGGCCCTCTGGCGTTTCCCGCCGGCTGGCGATTATCCATTTTCTTCTTCTTAGGACTGGAACACCTACTGGCAAAGTGGCCACTGCCTCCGCAGTTGTAGCATAACATCTCTTCTCGGTCCCGAGTGGGACTCGGTATTGACGTATCTGGGAACAACTCCTTTCTGGGGCTTGGTTTCTCTGCTCCACCTTGAACTTTCGCCATTATAGCAGTCATCATCTCCATCATCTGGGACATCTGCAACTTCAAAGTGTCCACCTCCGCTCCCCTATCGGGAGTCATGGCCGGTGTAACTATAGCTACCGGCTGTTTGACGGGCTCTATCAGGCGTTCTTTTTTTTTTCTTCCAATATAGCCTCTTCCTCTCTAATCATTCGGATGAGGTCAGGGTACTCCAGATTCTTCCCATCCTGCCAGGCACGCAGTGTCCATGCAATTGGATCCATGGGTTGAGCTCCCCTCACTACCTGTTGAGCACGGGCCTCATCTACTTTCCCTGGGCTGATCCCCTTCTTTAGGATCATCCTATGCAGTATTTTGTCCAGGCGTCCCATATAGTCTGATAGTTTCTCACCTTCCTTCTGGTAGCAATGCTCCAGCTGATAAGCAAGCTCCGTGACTTTCTCTGTCCCACCAAACACATTCTGTAACACATCGAGGCACTCTTGTGCAGTACAATCTGCCTTGCTCATCTTCAGGTTGCGTACGGCCTCTAGAGCAGGCCCTTTCAAACTTTCCACAACCCTCTGTTTCTTTCTGCGGTCCGGAACTTCCCATTCCTCTAGTGCCTGAGTTGCGCTGTCTAGCCACTCCTCAAATCCCTCTTCTTCCAAGGGTACTGGTTTCCTCCCTGAAAACATCCGGAGTTTCCTGTACCCCGACATCGGGTAATCTGTGGGCTCTTTCTTGCACTGAGCTACAATCTCCCCCAGAACAGCGCATAATTCTGCACTAAGGGTGCCTGGGCTTGTCCTGGGACTCTTTGTGTCCTTCTGTGGGGATGACGGGGAAGATGGCTGCGGTGATAGTGTTATTGTTGTCTGAGGGCTGTCTCTTGTGCGCGGCAGCGCATGCAGCAAATGATAGACCTGATCGTCCTCATCTTGTATGCTGTTGCCTCTAAACTGTTCAGGAATTTCTGCCTGCCATTCCAGTAAGACATGTGAAAGTCCACCACTAGTTTTCACGTCTATCACCCATGGTTTGTGAATCGGTGATAGGGACATTATGAGTTGTATCATTGCTTGTGTCTGCCATATCCCCGGGAGTTCTATAACTGCCGTCCTGGCTGGGTCTACGCCCCATCTCTTGTACCACTGTCCCACCTCTATCGGGTCCATGCCGGTAGCTTCTGGCGGTTTCACTGCTGTCTCAGTAATCCCGGACGAGCCCCCACGTGTAGCGATACCCTCAACTTAAGAGAGCCGCAAGTTTTGATTTTGGGCCCTGAGTACAGCTTCCTCAACCCCCCGGCAATCTGCTCTACCCGCTCTGGCACAGTTAACCCACAGCAATTTCACATAAACAATCACTTATGCTTTAAATGTGGGTGTGTGAAATTGATAACTCAGACTCATAGACAATGTTGTAAATAATAACTGACTTTACTGCTAGTGGTAAGATAAAAGGGGATAACATGCATGTAACATTTGGTTCACAACACATAAGCAGGTCCCTGCAGTTATAAATCACAATACTGTGTGCGTGTGTACCAGCAATGGAAAGGGGACGGAACGCCACGTGGGGCGACCGTTACCTAAACACCCTGTGGTGTGATAACTAACTTATAACTATCTAACGGATCAGGCCTGATCCCTAACCATGAAACTCAGTCTTAGAAGAAACACAAATCTTCACCGGCACAGGATCTGTAAAGGTGGTGCACTTGAAGTATTTAAATCCATGTATTTGTAATCCAATAGGGGGGGGGGTAATTCTCCCTCACCAGAGGTGTTAGGCCTCGGAAGTCTAGTAGGCACAAAGTATAAAAGTAACAGTTTAAAGATGAGCTTTCGCTCGCTCACCACTCCGGAACACTTCCCTCAGTCCGGAACTCCCACCGGCTGTGTCGGTCCTCGTCCACAGCGCCCTCTGCGATCGGATCCCCGATCCAGATAACTTCAGAAGAGATGAGTCTGGATGCCCCCAGGCTCGCAAAGGGGGTGGAAGGCTCTTTGGTTCGCTCCACAGGCCCCAGGCTTCAGGCCTGGAACAGCACAGATCCGCACAGGTGTCTCTCTCTCTCTGCCTCCCCGTGTCCAAAGAGAAAGAGCTAGGCCTCGCCCCCTCCTTATATTCCTTCCCCCCGACTCCCCTCTCTCTGGAATTTCCTGTCTCTGATTAAAGGGGAACACCCCGCTACACTAGTATTCCAGGAGCGCTTGTTTTTGTTTGTGAGGGTAGGCCTACCTCAAATTCAATTTTTTTGTTAAAATAAAAGCACTGTTTGCTGGTAAGCAAAGAAGGGGTTCTTAAAGGAGGTTCGACCGACCCACCAAGATAGGTATGCACAATCTGGTAGTTGAGGACCAGTGGGTGTTATAGGCACGGACAGCCTGTGCGAAGTGTTGCCCAAGTGTATTATCACAACCAGACCTTCCGGTCTTGGTATTGGTGTATGGTCGGTGAACCGTATGAATGAACCGTATGAATCCCCACCAGTAATCCAGTATATTATAGACATGTCGTCCCAGCAGCCAGATGAGGGAACAGAAAAGGAAGCAGCCAGCTCACCTCCACAATGGCAGCTACACAGTTTGGGAGTGGAGGAATCCAGCCTCCTGCCCCAACAGTTAGCCAGAGCAGATGGTGTGGGGTTTCCAGCAGAAGGGCTGGCAACAGGGCAGAGTGCTGCTGGCCTCTGCCCTCAACTAACAGAGGACGGATTTCCTGTAAAGGTGGATGGGACTTCAGTCTCCACCTGTATACCCCAGGGATGCTGGGCAGTCGGCCCAGATGCCCAACAGCATGACGGACTGAGCCCAGCCACCCTGTCTTCTCTCCTGCAGCTAAAAGGACTCCAGGGGGAAGGATTCATAGTATGTTCTATGAGAGAGGCAGAGGTTGGCTGGGTGAGTAATTCTCTGTTTGGAACAATTTGTTTGGGGTACTGTGTGGGTACAGACATTAGAGGACTGGAACTATAGACTAACTTCGGAGTCAACCCGTCTGGGGTCTCCCCCTGAGTTAGTCTCCTGCCGTAAGGGGAGAGATGTGACAGGAGGGCCCGTGGAACCCAGAATCCCTTGGAGAGGTTGGGAAACCCTTGTTTCAGCTCCCCATGCACCTCTTATGTCTAAGTCACACTGTGCCATCCTGGGCACAGGGTGACTGAGAAAATATATCTTGGATTACTTAAAATGGGACAGTGATATTTATTCACAATATCTCCCAGGATATATGTAAAGACTATTCTTGGTTTGTTTGATTCTGAACTCAACAAGTTAGTTAAGAGAGCTGATCACATTGGCCTCTGAACAATGTAGGAGACGGGCCGACTCCTGCTGGAGCTCCTGCTATTGTGTGAAGGTGTCCTGTGTTTATTTATAATAATGTGTGTAGCACTTACCCCCTGAAGGAGCGGCTGGTTTTGTTTTGGGTCATGCAAACTACCACCAAGGCTTCCGTTGTCAGGGTAGAGAGTCTTTAGAAAAGCCAATGTCCACACAGATGTAAAACCTAAACAGTAATGCCGCGTACACACGACTGCTTTTCTCGACGAGAAAAACTGCATTTTTTCATTTCGCCGAGAAAAACGATCGTCTGTGGGCTTTATGTCGTTTTTCTCGTCCAGGAAAACGGCATAAAAAACGACGAGAAAAATTAGAACATGTTCTAAATTTTCTCGTCGTTTTTTCCAGCATTTTTTTCCGCTGCAGTTTTCCCATAGGGAAACACTGCCGCGGAGCCCACAGACGGTCCTTTTTCTCGTCAAGAGAAAAAATGACGGGAAAAACGACCGTGTGTAGGGAACCAAGCGGTTCCCTCGTTTTTCCTGTCATTATTCACGGCGTTTTTTTAACCGCCGTGAATAATGATCGTGTGTACGCGGCATTAGGCTTTATTTTCTTTGCTGTAGGAACTTGAGGAGAAAGTAGGAAACGAGAGAAGTATAGGGGAAGGCTCAGGCACGCAGTACCAAAAGCACAAAGAATTTGTTAACGTCGCCACTCAAGCCTGAGAGTGGGTATTGCTCACCCGGATAGTTCCGTCACTTTCGGTCCTAGCAGCCGGGATGTCGCACGGATCAGTTTTATATTAGAACTTAGGGATGCGTCCAAGAATCCTCTGCCACAGGATTATTAAAGTCCCGAACCTCCCAGCCAAGCAATAAGGAGAACTTTATGCCAGATTGGCGTATTGCAGGGCCTGTGAAGTAATGGATCCCTCCTTAGGTAGATTGCCCGAGACAGCAGTACCATTGCCAGTCTCCTCTGGGGCAGATCCTCCCCTGGCCTCCTTTCTTAGGAGTGGGCTTCCCGCAGGTGGGCAGCTTGGGATCCTTTTCCAAGGCGTAGGCCCCAGCCAGCAAGACTGGGCCCACCAGGTAGCGATGTAGCCTCGGGCTGAAGGTGCCCGGGGCTAGAACACACACACGCACTCCTGGCCATGAGGGCCACACGAGACGGGGTGCGTGTATAAGGACAGAAGAGAACCCCGATCAATGGGGTCCACCCCTTATGTACCCCCTCCCAGCATGCACATCAGGTTCACCACGCCCACCACATGGCTGCCGAGAGAGGACACCAAAAGTGCTGTGTCATGCCTGTATTCCAACCTGAGTCTGTGGCGGCAGTGCCACCTACCGACCAAGGGGGATGACTGCCAGGCAGTGTCACAACTAGAGCAGAAACCGAATTTCAACCCAATTAAACAAGTCTGAGTCAAACTATGGCTCAGACATACCCCTAAATTTACACATAGCGTCCCAACCATTTGGGATGGGCGCTACATGTGTATTGTAGTTAGGGAGCTAGGAGACAGCCAGGCTAGGAACTCAAAGGTCACCTAGGCTGTCTAAAGGATTAGATAATTAGCTCATGTTAATTAGGTTTCTGGTTACAAGTGTATTGTTAGAATAATATGAGCAGGAGGGGGGAACCCCCTCCTCCTCCACTGTATATAAGACTTGTATTTTGGTTCTAATAAACAGTCCATGTTCAGCAACTAAACAAGTATCGTCTCGTTTTGTGCTTGTGAGCGGTTGGAATACCTGATATCTATATTCAGACTGGGAGGAAGTGGTATATAACGAAAGCACTCAAGCGGAGTGTGGGACGTTTCGTTACAATTCCCATAGACACACTCCTAAACCTTGTGGACAGCCTTCCCAGAAGATTTGAAGCTGGTTGTAGCTGCAAAGGGTAGGCCAACTCAATATTGAACCCTACAGACTAAGACTGGGATGCCATTAAAGTTCATGTTCATGTAAAGGCAGGTGTCCCAATACTTTTGGCAATATAGTGTATCTCTATATGTAGGCAGATGCAGTCATCAAATAATCAGATTTTTCAAGGGTGCCCAATTTGCTGACCGGTTGTCTGTAACTTTTTTTTTTAACTCAGAATAGTCATGTGATTTAGCAATGATGACACGAGACCTCTTGATTCTGGTGATATGTGAATTTTAATGGCATGTTTACTTGAAGGATCTCACCTCTCCTGTAGAATTCTTATTTCCTCTCTCGCTCCCGCCGGGTCCAGACACCAGCACTCCGCGGTGATTGATCGCAGGACGAGGCTCCGGATGCACCATGAGCGCTCCCATAGATTTTATTGTATTTTGTGGGCTCATTAAACACCTCAAAAGGGCAGCCAGCCAAAACAGAACTAAGTGCTTTGAACGCATGTCTGAACTCATGTGTGTATTAGTCCACTGACATTTATGCTTGGGCTTCGACTTTTCCAGTGCAAAAAAATCCTTTGAAAATATGTATTTGGCCGCAGATTGCAAGCTATTTGTATGTGTGCGGTCCTAAAGATGGGAAACAGATCAAACTAGAAAAGACGATCTCAAAACTGAGAAAAAAAGTGGGACTAACTCCCACAGGCTCCCTTCTGTCATGGAAATCCCCTATTCAGCCGCCGCAGCCCTGCGCGCATGCGCGGTGGAATGGCGCTTCAGCGCACACGCGTGCGCAAATGGCGCACGCGCATGCGTAATGGTGCGTGAATGGCGCACGCACATGCGCAAAGGCGCACCAATCAGAACTCTGACAGGCCTATTTAAAGAAGCCTAGTGGCGCTGACAGGTTGCTGGTTTGTCGTCAGCTTCCTGCCTTGTACCTTATTTCCTGTATACACGTCTGAACCTTTGTTGTGACCCGAATCGACCTGACTACGCTGCTTCTCTCCTGGACCTGACCTTTGGCTTGCCTCTCGGACCTCTTTTGCCTGCCCGCTGTGTTTGACCCTCGGCCTGTGACTCCGGATTTGCTACTTGCCTCCAGCTCTGATTACCTCCTTAGTATTCCTGGACTGATCACTTGTCTACTGTGTTAGACCCTCGGCCTGCACCCTCAGTACTAGGGATGAGCTCGGTGTTCGAGTCGAACATACGTTCGACTCGAACATCGGCTGTTCGCTCATTCGGCGAACAACGAATGATTTGGGCCGTTCGTGTCAAATTCGAGTGACACGAATTGCCCACAATACACTGCGCCATCGCAGTGCAATCCCGGCGCTGTGATTGGCTAAGCATGCACTGTGACCCTGCATGCTTGGCCAATCACAGCGCCGGCAGCGAGGAGAGCAATGATTGGCCACAGGCAGGATGCCTGTGGCCAATTATAGCTGAGGGGGTTTAGTACACGCCCACACTATAAAAGGCCGCCAGCGCGGCGGCCTCGTGTAGTGTGTTCCGGAGCAGGGAAAGAGAAGGATAGGCAGGGACAGTGTCATATCTATTCTTTGCTAAACCTTGTGTGTAGGGACAGAGAAGGATAGGCAGGGAGAGTGTCAGTGTCATTCTTTGCTAAACCTTGTGTGTAGGGAGAGAGAAGGATAGGCAGGGAGAGTGTCAGTGTCATATTCTTTGCTAAACCTTGTGTGTAGGGAGAGAGAAGGATAGGCAGGGAGAGTGTCAGTGTCATATTCTTTGCTAAACCTTGTGTGCAGGGAGAGAGAAGGATAGGCAGGGGACAGTGTCAGTGTCATTGTTGCTAAGCCTCATGCACATTATACACCTGAAGCTAGCCCGTATTGCTGTGTTTTCCTGGTGTGTTACACTACCAGGCATTTGCAACACTTACAGCGGACGTAGTGTGCCTCCTGCACATTATACACCTGAAGCTAGCCCGTATTGCTGTGTTTTTCTGGTGTGTTACACTACCAGGCATTTGCAGCACTTATAGCGGACGTAGTGTGCCTCCTGCACATTATACACCTGAAGCTAGCTTGTATTGCTGTGTTTTCCTGGTGTGTTACACTACCAGGCATTTGCAGCACTTACAGCGGACGTAGTGTGCCTCCTGCACATTATACACCTGAAGCTAGCCCGTATTGCTGTGTTTTCCTGGTGTGTTACACTACCAGGCATTTGCAGCACTTACAGCGGACGTAGTGTGCCTCCTGCACATTATACACCTGAAGCTAGCCCGTATTGCTGTGTTTTCCTGGTGTGTTACACTACCAGGCATTTGCAGCACTTACAGTAGGCGTAGTGTGATTCCTGCAAAATATACTCCTGAAGCTAGGCCGTATTGCTGTGTTTTCCTAGTGTGTTACACCAACAGGCATTTGCAGCACTTACAGCAGGCGTAGTGTGATTCCTGCAAAATATACTCCTGAAGCTAGGCCGTATTGCTGTGTTTTCCTAGTGTGTTACACCAACAGGCATTTGCAGCACTTACAGCAGGCGTAGTGTGATTCCTGCAAAATATACTCCTGAAGCTAGGCCTTATTGCTGGTTTTTCCATCTCCCTGCAGGCCATTAGAATGTCTGGAAGGCAAACAAGGAGAGGCAGACAGTCAGGAGCCAATAAAAGAGGGCAAGCAGGCTCTGTGTCTAGAGACAACAGTGCTGGTCGTGGACGCGGTGCATCGCCATCAGCACGTGGCCATGGGACACGCTTGTCCTTATTTTCGGCAGCTGGATGTGTTGAGCCGCATCATGCCGAAGACTTGGTAGAGTGGATGACCAAGCCCTCCTCATCCTCCTCATCCTCTCTCACCCAGGCTCAGGGTACTGACAAAGCAGCTGCCAAAGCGTCCTCTACCCTCGTATCAATGTCATCATCGGTTACTCCTTCCCTAGACCCACCGTGTCCTCCTGAGGAGTCCCCCGAACTGTTTGAGCACAGTGTTGGGTACATGCTCCAGGAGGATGCCCAGCATTTCGAAGGGTCTGATGATGATACCCAGCTAGAGGAAGGCAGTAGCGTGAGAGCAGAGAGAGGGGATGCTCAAGAAGGACACCAATCTGGCAGTCATGCTCCAGCAGCTGCAGCATACTGCCAGATTGGCTCCAGTGATGAGGAGGGAGGGGATGATGAGGTCACTGACTCCACATGGGTGCCTAATAGGAGAGAGGAGGAGGAGGAGGATGAGGAGGAGGCACATCTCCAGAGCTCCGCCTGTGCAGGGCGCTGCCTCTGCCCGTTATTCAAAAAGTTCTTTGGTGTGGGCCTTTTTTGAGTCGAGTGCATCAGATCGTACAGCTGCTGTTTGCAACATATGTCTCAAGCGTATATCGCGTGGTCAAAACATCAGCCGCTTGGGCACGACATGCTTGACCAGACATATGTTGACCTGCCATGCAGCTCGTTGGCAAGCCTACCTTAAAGACCCACACCAAAGAACAAAGCGGACCTCTCCTTGCACCGCATCAGCTGGGATCTCCAACCCCACTATACCTTCAGTCCTCTCTGAAACCTGCACTGAGAGGAATGAAGGTGTAGAATTAGGTGTGTCACAGCCAAGTACTTGCGGGCACTCTGCTAGCAGTACACCGACGTCCGATTCTAGCAGGCAAATTTCAATGCCCCAGCTGCTGGACCGTCGAAAGAAGTTCACTCCCAGCCATCCACATGCCCAGCGGTTGAATGCTAGCTTGGCTAAATTGCTAGCGCTTCAACTGCTGCCTTTTCAGTTGGTAGACTCGGCCCCCTTCCGTGAGTTTGTGCAATGTGCGGTTCCTCAGTGGCAGGTTCCCAAACGCCACTTTTTCTCACGGAAGGCGATTCCGGCTCTCTACCGGCATGTGGAAGGCAATGTCCATGCCTCGCTGGACAGGGCGGTCAGCGGTAAGGTGCATATTACCGCTGACTCATGGTCCAGCAGGCATGGACAGGGACGTTACCTTTCTTTCACGGCCCATTGGGTCACTCTTTTGGCAGCTGGGAAGGATGCAGGACAAGGTGCAGTAGTGTTGGAGGTTGTTCCGCCGCCACGCCTCCAAAATGCTTCTTCTGGTTGTGACACACCTCTCTCCTCCACCCCCTCCTCTTCTTCCTCCACGGCCTCTTTCTGTGCTTTGTCCTCAGAACCAGCGGTGCTCCGTAGGCGTTCAAGGGGCTACGCAAGTACGCAGGCAAAAAGATGCCATGCCGTGCTTGCGCTGGTGTGTTTGGGGGACAGGAGCCACACTGGGGCAGAGGTTCTGTCTGCTCTGCAGGGGCAGGCCAAGAGGTGGTTGACGCAACGCCGGCTTAAGCCAGGAATGGTGGTTTGCGACAATGGCACCAACCTCCTCTCCGCCCTCCGACAGGGACAACTGACCCATGTGCCCTGTGTGGCTCACGTCCTTAACCTGGTGGTGCAGCGGTTCTTGGGCAGGTACCCGGGCTTACAGGATGTCCTGAGGCAGGCCAGGAAAGTCTGTGTGCATTTCCGCAGATCTTATAATGCCAGTGCTCGCCTGGCTGAGCTGCAAAAGGAGTTGAACCTGCCCAAGAACCGCCTTATATGTGACATGCCCACCAGGTGGAACTCAACATTGGCCATGTTGCAGCGGCTGCACACGCAGCAGAGGGCCATCAATGAGTACCTGTGCGACTACGGCACCAGGACAGGGTCAGGGGAGCTCAGGTTTTTTTCACCACGCCAGTGGGGCATGATCAGGGATGCATGCACTGTCCTGGCACCATTTGAGGAGGCCACGAGGATGGTGAGCAGTGACAGTGCATGCATCAGTGACACTGTACCTCTTGTCCACCTGTTGGAACATACGCTGCGTGGAATAATAGACAGGGCACTTGAGGCAGAACAGAGGCAGGAAGAGGAGGACTTCCTTGCCTCTCAAGGCCCCCTTTACCCAGACAGTGTTCCTTTTGTCCCACCCATCGCACAGGAAGAGGAGGAGGAGGAGGAGGAGGATTGTGTCAGCATGGAGGTGGAGCCTGGCACTCAGCATCATCAGCAGCAGTCTTTTAGGGATGATTTACAGTCCCAAGAAACCCGTGGACTTGTACGTGGCTGGGAGGAGGTGGCTGCGGATCATGTCGTCCTTAGTGACCCAGAGGACTCCGGACCGAATGCCTCAGCTAACCTACGCTGCATGGCCTCCCTGATCCTGCAAAGTCTGCGGAAGGATCCTCGTATTCTTCGGATCAAGGAGAGGGACCATTACTGGCTGGCCACTCTCCTTGATCCACGGTACAAGAGTAAGGTTGCGGACCTTATCTTACCGTCGCAGAGGGAGCAGAGGATGAGACAACTCCGGGAGGCCTTGCAGAAAGGTCTGTGCAACGCGTTCCCAGAGACTGGGAGGTTACAAACTCCTGGTCCTGGACAACGAGTTGCTGAGGCTTCGGTCAGTCAAAGAAAGAGCGGTGGGGAAGGTGGCCGTCTGACCGATGCGTTCAGACAATTCTTTAGTCCGCAGCCCCAAGGTATGCCATTTTTCTCAAAGATTTTCATCCATATTACCGGGACCAGACATGACATTAAAGCCGCAAGCAGTTTTAAATGGCTTTTTTTTTCCTTTAGAAGTGTCATTTTGTGCAGGGACAGTTCTAAACACGGGAAACACGTGGCACTTCACAGGCATACTTTAGACACCCCCCAGGTACGATATTTAAAGGAATATTTGACTTTTTTTTTTTTCACTTTATGCATCATTAAAATGACTGCTCCCGAAAAACGGCCGTTTTTAAAACTTCTTTTTGCATTGATACATGTCCCCTGGTGAAGAACCCGGGTTCCCAAACCCTTTTTAGGACAATAACATGCATAATAGTCGTTATAATTAGCACTTTAGATTTCGAACGTTCGCATCCATTGTATTTAATAGGGTTCTAAAGTTTGTGCGAACTTTCTGTCCATTCGCGGGTTCTGGTGCGAACCGAACCCGGCGGTGTTCGGCTCATCCCTACTCAGTACCTATTTCTACAGCCAGTATCTGGACTCAGTCTACCCGCTTGGCCCCTGTAGTGCCCTGGACTTGTGTCTTTGTTTGGATCTTGTGAGAGCCCTCATCAGCCTGGTGTTAGGCCCTCAGCCTGTTCCTGGTCACCCGATCCTGTACCAAGACTTCCTCACCTGCTGGTAGCCAGTGCCTCTTCGCGCCATCCTCTCCCTGTTCCACCTCCAGGGGGCGGAGTGCGCCAAGTCGCAAGGGTGAACCACTCTCGGCATCTCGGCCTCGGTAAGTACACCCGTGACACCTTCACACTATAGGAAGGGCTGCAGAAATCTCTTCATTAAGGTGCTCCGGTGGTTGTGTGCACTATGATGTCATCACATAGTCATGCTAGACCAGTGTTCCCAAACCTTTACTCAGTGAGGGTACCCTTTAAAATAATAGGGTGCCATCACTGAGAAATATGGGGCCCCTGTTACATTAGAATCCTCCATTTCACATGGGAGAACTCAGCACCCCCCCTCCCTTTCACATCAGACTCCTTGACTCCTCCCTCCCCCTTTCACTTCACCAGTCCCCCACCCCCCATCTTTTCACATTAGAATCCTCAGTCCCTCCTTTCACTTTAAAGTCCTCAATACTCCCCCTACAAACACACTTTTCAGATCAGAGTCCTCAGCGACCCCCCCCCCCCCAATCCTTTCACATCAGAGTCCTCCATCACCCTTTTTACATTGGAGCCATCTGCCCCACCCCCCATCTCTTCACATCAGAGTCCTCAGCCCCCCTTTCACTTTAGAGTCCTCAAATCTGAAGCCCTCACCCCCCACAAACACACTTTTTATATCAGAGTCCTCAGTTCCCCCCCAAACCCTCTCACATCCTCAGTCACTCTTTTCACATTGGAGTTATCTGCCCCCCCCCCACATCTCTTCACATCAGAGTTCTTAGCCCCCCTTTGACTTTAGAGTCCTCAATTCCACACCCCCCCCCCCCAACCATACTTTTCACATCAGAGTCCTCAGTCACACTTTTCACATCAGAGTCATCTCCCCCCCCATCTTTTCACATCAGAGTCCCCAGTCCCCCCTCCCCAAACCCTCTCACATCAGAGTCCTTAGTTACCCTTTTCACATTGGAGTCATCTGTCCCCCCCACATCTCCTCACATCAGAGTCCTCAGCCCCCCCTTCACTTTAGAGTCCTCAATTCTGCAACCCCCACAAGCACACTTTTCAGATCAGAGTCCTCAGTCCCCCCTCAAACCCTTTCACAGCGGAGTCCTCAGTCACCCTTTTCACATATTTGACCCCCCCTCCATCTTTTTATATCAGAGTCCTCAGTCCCCCCTTTCGCTTTAGAGTCCTCAATTCCCCACCCCCACAAACACACTTTTCAGATCAGAGTCCTCAGTCCCCCCCCCAAACCATTTCACATCAGTACTTAGTCACCCCTTTTACATCAAAGTCATTATTCCCCCCCCCATCCCTTTCACATCAGAGTCCTCCACCCCTCCTCATCTTTTACCATAAAGCCCTATACACACGATCGGTTTGACTGATGAAAACCGTCCGATGGATGGTTTTCATCAGACCAACCGATCGTGTATGGGACCCATGAGGTCTTTTTTCCCATCGGTTTTAAAAAATAGAACATGTTTTAAATTTTTCCGATGGATAAAAACCGATCGAAAACTCAGATCGTCTATGGGCAAGTCCATCGGATCAAAAACCCACGCATGCTCAAAATCAAGTCGACGCATGCTCAGAAGCATTAAAAACTTCATTTTTCTCAGCTCATCGGAGTGTTTTACGTCACCGCGTTTGGAACGGTCGGTTTTTTGACTGATGGTGTGTGGGCAAGACTGATGAAAAACAGTTTCATCGGATTTCCGATGGACAAATCCATCGGATGAAAATCTATAGGTTATCCGATCATGTGTACAGGGCTTAAGAGTCCTCGGTCCCCCCTTTTACATCAGATTCTTCTGTCCCCCCCATCTTTTTTACATCAGTCCTCAGCCCCCTTTTCACATCAGAGTCCTCTGTCTCCCTGCCTATCTTTTTAATATCAGATTCCTCAGTTCCTTCTTTCACATCAGAGTCCTCCATCTCCCCTCCCCTATCTTTTTTTTTACATCAGAGCACTGTTGAGAACTGACTGGCTCCTTGTGCTGCTTTCTCCTCCAGTCTGAGCTCTACTGTATAGTTACACAGTAGGTGAGGTTGAAAAAAGACCATCAAGTCCAACCTATGTGTGTGATTGTATGTCAGTATTACATTGTATATCCCTGTATGTTGTGGTCGTTCAGGTGCTTATCTAATAGTTTTTTTAAACTATTGATGCCTCCCGCTGAGACCACCGCCTGTGGAAGGGAATTCCACATCCTTGCCACTCTTACAGTAAAGAACCCTCTATGTAGTTTAAGGTTAAACCTGTTTTCTTCTAATTTTAATGAGTTGCCACGTGTCTTATTAAACTCCCTTCCTGGAAAAAGTTTTATCCCTATTGTGGGGTCACCAGTAGGGATGAGCCGAACACCCCCCAGTTCGTTTCGCACCAGAACCTTCGAACGGACCAAAATCTAAAGTGCTAACGTTAGAACCCTATTAAATACAATGGACGCGAACGTTCAAAATCTAAAGTGCTAATTATAACGACTAATATGCATGTTATTGTCCTAAAAAGGGTTTGGGGACCCGGGTTCTGCCCCAGGGGACATGTATCAATGCAAAAAGAAGTTTTAAAAACGGCCGTTTTTCGGGAGCAGTTATTTTAATGATGCATAAAGTGAAAAAAAAAAAGTCAAATATTACTTTAAATATCGTACCTGGGGGGTGTCTAAAGTATGCCTGTGAAGTGGCACGTGTTTCCCGTGTTTAGAACTGTCCCTGCACAAACTGACATTTCTAAAGGAAAAAAAGCCATTTAAAACTGCTTGCGGCTTTAATGTCATGTCTGGTCCCGGTAATATGGACGAAAATCTTTGAGAAAAATGGCATGGCTACTTCTGTTATATCAGCTTCAGGTGCTTGGTAGCTGGTGGTGATCCAAGACTGGTTCATCTTTATGAAGGTCAGTCGATCAACCGAGTCGGTGGACAGGCGCACCCTGTGATCCGTGACAAAGCCTCCAGCAGCACTGAATGTGCGTTCCGAAAGAACGCTGGATGCAGGACAGGCCAGTAGCTCAATTGCATACTGTGCAAGCTCTGGCCAGTGATCCATCCTCAACACCCAGTAAGCCAGAAGATTTTCGGTGGGAAAGGTGTCCAAGTCTGACCTTGCCCCTAGGTATTCCTGCACCACGTATATCAGACGCTGGTGATGGTTGCTGGAACCGATCATACCTTGGGGCTGCGGACTAAAAATTGTCTGAACGCATCGGTCAGACGGCCACCTTCTCCACCGCTCCTTCTGCTACTGACCGAAGCCTCAGCAACTCGTTGTCCAGGACCAGGAGTTTGTAACCTCCCAGTCTTTGGGAACGCGTTGCACAGACCTTTTTGCAAGGCCTCCCGGAGATGTCTCATCCTCTGCTCCCTCTGCGACGGTAAGATAAGGTCCGCAACCTTACTCTTGTACCGTGGATCAAGGAGAGTGGCCAGCCAGTAATGGTCCCTCTCCTTGATTCGAAGAATACGAGGATCCTTCCGCAGACTTTGCAGGATCAGGGAGGCCATGCAGCGTAAGTTAGCTGAGGCATTTGGTCCGGAGTCCTCTGGGTCACTAAGGACGACATGATCCGCAGCCACCTCCTCCCAGCCACGTACAAGTCCACGGGTTTGTTGGGACTGTAAATCATCCCTAAAAGACTGCTGCTGTTGATGCTGAGTGCCAGGCTCCACCTCCATGATGACACAATCCTCCTCCTCCTCATCCTCCTCCTCGTCCTCCTCCTGTGTGATGGGTGGGACAGAAGGAACACTGTCTGGGTAAAGGGGGCCTTGAGAGGCAAGGAAGTCCTCCTCTTCCTGCCTCTGTTCTGCCTCAAGTGCCCTGTCCATTATTCCACGCAGCGTATGCTCCAACAGGTGGACAAGAGGTACAGTGTCACTGATGCATGCACTGTCACTGCTCACCATCCTCGTGGCCTCCTCAAATGGTGCCAGGACAGTGCATGCATCCCTGATCATGCCCCACTGGCGTGGTGAAAAAAACCCGAGCTCCCCTGACCCTGTCCTGGTGCCGTAGTCACACAGGTACTCATTGATGGCCCTCTGCTGTGTGTGCAGCCGCTGCAGCATGGCCAACGTTGAGTTCCACCTGGTGGGCATGTCACATATAAGGCGGTTCTTGGGCAGGTTCAACTCATTTTGCAGCTCAGCCAGCCGAGCACTGGCATTATATGATCTGCGGAAATGCACACAGACTTTCCTGGCCTGCCTCAGGACATCCTGTAAGCCCGGGTACCTGCCCAAGAACCGCTGCACCACCAGGTTAAGGACGTGAGCCACACAGGGCACATGGGTCAGTTGTCCCTGTCGGAGGGCGGAGAGGAGGTTGGTGCCATTGTCGCAAACCACCATTCCTGGCTTAAGCTGGCGTGGCGTCAACCACCTCTCGGCCTGCCCCTGCAGAGCAGACAGAACCTCTGCCCCAGTGTGGCTCCTGTCCCCCAAACACACCAGCGCAAGCACGGCATGGCATCTTTTTGCCTGCGTACTTGCGTAGCCCCTTGAACACCTACGGAGCTCCGCTGGTTCCGAAGGACAAAGCACAGGAAGAGGCCATGGAGGAAGAAGAAGAGGGGGTGGAGGAGAGAGGTGTGTCACAACCAGTAGTAGCATTTTGGAGGCGTGGCGGCGGAACAACCTCCAACACTACTGCACCTTGTCCTGCATCCTTCCCAGCTGCCAAAAGAGTGACCCAATGGGCCGTGAAAGAAAGGTAACGTCCCTGTCCATGCCTGCTGGACCATGAATCAGCGGTAATATGCACCTTACCGCTGACCGCCCTGTCCAGCGAGGCATGGACATTGCCTTCCACATGCCGGTAGAGAGCCGGAATCACCTTCCGTGAGAAAAAGTGGCGTTTGGGAACCTGCCACTGAGGAACCGCACATTGTACAAACTCACGGAAGGGGGCCGAGTCTACCAACTGAAAAGGCAGCAGTTGAATTGCTAGCAATTTAGCCAAGCTAGCATTCAACCGCTGGGCATGTGGATGGCTGGGAGTGAACTTCTTTCGACGGTCCAGCAGCTGGGGCAGGGAAATTTGCCTGCTAGAATCGGACGTCTGTGTACTGCTAGCAGAGTGCCCGCAAGTACTTGGCTGTGACACACCTAATTCTACACCTTCATTCCTCTCAGTGCAGGTTTCAGAGAGGACTGATGGTATAGTGGGGTTGGAGATCCCAGCTGATGAGGAGCAAGGAGAGGTCCGCTTTATTCTTTGGTGTGGGTCTTTAAGATACGCTTGCAAACGAGCTGCATGGCAGGTCAACATATGTCTGGTCAAGCATGTGGTGCCCAAGCGGCTGATGTTTTGGCGAGATAGGCTTCAGACATATGTTGCAAACAGCAGCGGTGCGATCTGATGCACTCGACTCAAAAAAGGCCCACACCAAAGAACTTTTGGAACAACGGGCAGAGGCAGCGCCCTGCACAGGCGGAGCTCTGCGGTGTGATTCAGTCGGTGTGCTGCCCTCACGCTGGCCCCCCGAGGGCATCCTGCCTCGTTGGAGATGTGCCTCCTCCTCATCCTCCTCCTCCTCCTCCTCTTCTCTCCTATCAGGCACCCACGTGGAGTCAGTGACCTCATCATCCCCTCCCTCCTCATCACTGGAGCCAATCTGGCAGTATGCTGCAGCTGCTGGAACATGACTGCCAGATTGCTGTCCTTCTTGAGCATCCCCTCTCTCTGCTCTCACGCTACTGCCTTCCTCTAGCTGGGTATCATCATCAGACCCTTCGAAATGCTGGGCATCCTCCTGGAGCATGTAACCAACACTGTGCTCAAACAGTTCGGGGGACTCCTCAGGAGGACACGGTGGGTCTAGGGAAGGAGTAACTGATGATGACATTGATACGAGGGTAGAGGACGCTTTGGCAGCTGCTTTGTCAGTACCCTGAGCCTGGGTGAGAGAGGATGAGGAGGATGAGGAGGGCTTGGTCATCCACTCTACCAAGTCTTCGGCATGATGCGGCTCAACACGTCCAGCTGCCGAAAATAAGGACAAGCGTGTCCCATGGCCACGTGCTGATGATGATGCACCGCGTCCACGAGCAGCACTGTTGTCTCTAGACACAGAGCCTGCTTGCCCTCTTTTATTGGCCCCTGACTGTCTGCCTCTCCTTGTTTGCCTTCCAGACATTCTAATGGCCTGCAGGGAGATGGGAAAACCAGCAATAAGGGGTAGCTTCAGGTGTATACTGTGCAGGAGGCACACTACGTCCGCTGTAAGTGCTGCAGATGCCTGCCTGTGTTACACAACAGGAAAACACAGCAATAAGGGCTAGCTTCAGGTGTATATTTTGCAGGAAGCACACTATGCCCGCTGTAAGTGCTGCAGATGCCTGTTAGTGTAACACAAAAGAAAAAAAACACGAGCAATAAGGGCTAGCTTCAGGTGTATAATGTGCAGGAGGCACACTATGCCCGCTGTAAGTGCTGCAGATGCCTGCCTGTGTTACACAACAGGAAAACACAGCAATAAGGGCTAGCTTCAGGTGTATATTGTGCAGGAGGCTTAGCAAAAATGACACCAACTCTGTCCCCTGCCTATCCTTCTCTCTCCCTGCACACAAGGTTTAGCAAAGAATATCACTGACACTGTCCCTGCCTATCCTTCTCTCTCCCTGCACACAAGGTTTAGCAAAGAATATCACTGACACTGTCCCTGCCTATCCTTCTCTCTCCCTGCACACAAGTTAAATGAACAAATAGCACTGACACTGTCCCTGCCTATCCTTCTCTCTCCCTGAACCGGAACACACTATTTAATTTTTAGGGACTCATTAATGACAGGAATAGTACCACTGGATTGGCGCAGGGCCAATGTGGTGCCTATATTTAAAAAGGGAATTAAGTGTTTACCAAGTAACTATAGACCTGTTAGTTTAACTTCTATAGTTGGGAAAATACTGGAGAGATTAATAAAAGACCACATAGATGAGTTCTTGCTGGAAAAAAACTATTTAAGCAACAGACAGCATGGATTCATGAAAGACAGAAGTTGTCAAACAAACCTGATTTCTTTTTATGAAGAGGTAAGTAAGACCTTGGACAGAGGGGTGGCAGTGGACGTGGTATACTTGGATTTTGCAAAAGCGTTCGATACAGTTCCCCACACACGGCTCATGTGTAAGGTAAAGTCTACAGGATTGGAAATATCAGTTTGTAAATGGATAGAAAACTGGCTAAAAGACAGAATTCAGAGAGTAGTGGTTAATGATTCTTACTCTGAATGGTCCAAGGTTATCAGTGGTGTACCCCAAGGTTCAGTGCTGGGACCCTTACTTTTTAATATGTTTATAAATGATATTGGGTCTGAGATCAAAAGTAACATTTCTGTCTTTGCAGATGACACCAAGCTATGCAGTGGAATAACGTCCTTACAGGATGTCGCCAATTTACAAGCCGACCTCAATGCTCTGTCTAATTGGGCGACTATGTGGCAGATGAGGTTTAATGTTGATAAATGTAAAGTTATGCACTTGGGGGCTAATAATATGAATGCATCATACATACTAGGGGGAGTACAACTGGGGGGATCCGTAGTGGAGAAGGATCTGGGGGTTTTGGTAGATCATAAGCTCAATAATGGCATGCAATGCCAAGCTGCGGTTTCCAAAGCGAGCAAAGTCCTTTCTTGTATTAAGAGAGGTATGGTCTCCAGAGAGAGAGATATCATTTTCCCCCTGTTCAAATCATTAGTAAGACCTCATCTGGAATATGCAGTTCAGTTTTGGGCCCCAGTTCTCAAAAAGGATATTGGGGAACTGGAGAAAGTGCAGAGAAGGGCAACCAAACTGATAAGAGGCATGGAGGAGCTCAGCTATGAGGAGAGATTAGAGGAACTGAATTTATTCTCTCTTGAGAAGAGGAGATTAAGGGGGGATATGATCAACATGTACAAATATATAAGGGGTCCATATAGTGAACTTGGTGTTCAGTTATTCACTTTACGGTCAACACAAAGGACAAGGGGGCACTCTTTGCGTCTAGAGGAAAAGAGATTTCACCTCCAAATACGGAAAGGTTTTTTCACAGTAAGAGCTGTGAAAATGTGGAATAGACTCCCTGCAGAGGTGGTTCTGGCCAGCTCAGTAGATTGCTTTAAGAAGGGCCTGGATTCTTTCTTAAATGTACATAATATAACTGGGTACTGACATTTATAGGTAAAGTTGATCCAGGGAATATCCGATTGCCTCTCGGGGGATCAGTAAGGAATTTTTTCCCCTGCTGTAGCAAATTGGATAATGCTCTTCTGGGTTTTTTTGCCTTCCTCTGGATCAACTGTGGGTATAGAATTGGGTATATGGGATTGTACGATATATGTTTATTTTTATTTTTTTATTTTTATTTTTTACGGTTGAACTGGATGGACTTGTGTCTTTTTTCAACCTGACTAACTATGTAACTATGTAACTATGTAACACTACACAAGGCCGCCGCGCTGGCGGCCTTTTATAGTGCGGGGTGTGTACTAAATCCCCCTGAGCTATAATTGGCCACAGGCATACTGCCTAGGGCCAATTATGGCTCTCCTCGCTGCCGGCGCTGTTATTGGCCAAGCATGCGGGGTCACAGTGCATGCTTGGCCAATCACAGCGCCTGGATTGCACTGCGATGGCGTAGTGCATTGTGGGCCGTTCGCGTCACTCGAATTTGGCGCGAACGGCCCAAATCGTTCGATCTTCGTCGAACGATCGAACAGCCGATGTTCGAGTCGAACTTATGTTCGACTCGAACACCGAGCTCATCCCTAGTCACCAGTATGGAATTTGTTAATTGAAATCATATCCCCTCTCAAGCTTCTCTTCTCCAGAGAGAATAAGTTCAGTGCTCGCAACCTTTCCTCATAACTAAGGTCCTCCAGACCCTTTATTAGTTTTGTTGCCCTTCTATGGACTCTCTCCAGTTCCAGCACATCCTTCCTGAGGACTGGTACCCAGAACTGGACAGCATAGTCTAGGTGCGACCGGACCAGAGTCTTGTAGAGTGGGAGAATTGTCGTTTTATCTCTGGAGTTAATTCCCTTTTTAATGCATGCCAATATTCTGTTTGCTTTGTTAGCAGCAGCTTGGCATTGCACGCCATTGCTGAGCCTATCATCTACTAGGACCCCCAGGTATTTTTCTATCCTGGATTCCCCCAGAGGTTCTCCCCCTAGTGTATAGATTGCATTCGTATTTTTGCCACCCAAATGCATTATTTAAAATTTTTCTACATTAACCACATAAGGCCCGCCGCACGACGATATACGTCAACAGAATGGCACGGACAGGCAGAAGGGTGTACAGGTACGTCCCCTTTAAGAACCCATCCGTGGGTCACGCGCGCGACCTCGTCCGAAGCTCCATGACCGCGCCCGCGGGACCCGCGGACCCGATCGCCGCCGGTGTCCCGGGATCGGGTCATAGAGCTGAAGAACGGGGAGAGGTAAGTGTAAACAAACCTTTCCCCGTTCTTCCTATTGGCATGTCAGTGATCGTCTGTTCCCTGTCATAGGGAACGACGATCAGTGATGTCACACGCCAAGCCACGCCCCCCTACAGTAAGAATCACTCATTAGGTCACACTTAACCCCTACAGCACCACCTACAGGTTAACCCCTTCACTGCCAGTGTCATTTTCACAGTGCACATTTATAGCACTAATCGCTGTAAAAATGACAATGGTCCCAAAAATGTGTCAAAAGTGTCCGATGTGTCCGCCATAATGTCGCAGTCACGATAAAAATCGCTGATCGCCGCCATTACTAGTAAAAAAAAATTATTAATAAAAATGCCATAAAACTACCCCCTATTTTGTAGACGCTATAACTTTTGCGCAAACCAATCAATAAACGCTTATTGCGATTTTTTTTACCAAAAATATGTAGAAGAATACGTATCAGCCTAAACTAAAAAAAAAAAAAAATTTTTTTGGGGATATTTATTAAAGCAAAAAGTAAAGAATATGTAATTTTTTTCAAAATTGTCGCTCTATTTTTTTTATAGCGCAAAAAAAAAAAAAAAAAACCGCAGAGGTGATCAAATACCACCAAAAGAAAGCTCTATTTGTGGGAAAAAAAGGACGTCAATTTCGCACGACCGCGCAATTGTCAGTTAAAGCGACGCAGTGCCGAATCGCAAAAAGGGGCCTGGTCCTTTAGCAACAAAATGGTCCGGGGATTAAGTGGTTAAACCTAATTTGCCATGTAGTTGCCCACCCCATTAATTTGTTCAGATCTTCTTGCAAGGTTTCCAGATCCTGCGGAGAAGTTATTGCCCTGCTTAGCTTAGTATCGCCCGCAAGTACAGGGATTGAACTGTTTATCCCATCCACCAGGTCGTTTATGAACAAATTAAATAGGATTGGTCCCAGCACAGAACCCTGTGGGACCCCGCTACCCACCTCTGACCATTCTGAGTACTCATTTATCACCACCCTCTGAACTCGTCCTTGTAGCCAGTTAAAAATATATATATATATTTAGGGATGTATTAATGACTACAAAGCTGCAATAATTTGTTTAATTTATATCTGTCAGAAGTGTCTAATGGCTTGTAGATGTCTTCCAAGTGCCCCATGGTGAATATGATGCCCGTCCTTTTCTTGCTGGCCACTTGGGAATTCCTCATGGGCGTTCTATTCTCATGGGCCCCCTATGGAGTATAACAACCGTGCCCAATCATTGTGACCAGCCAGCATATGGCTGTCACTTTTATAGAATATTTCTAGAAGTAATTCTGCAGAGAAATGTTAATCCGCTTGTTGGAGCGGGGGTGTTTAATAGATAGACATAAATTACTGTGCACAAGAAGCAGACATATTACTCATCATCACTGCATTAGTATAAGGGTGTTGTTCTATTGACTGCTTGGTTGAGTCTAATCATTCATCATCCCTAGACATCAATGGGATACTGCCTCTAGTGGTCACTGTTAGAATGCAGAACACATACACAACTTCATTTGACAAGCAAGGTCATAACGAAGTGATCTCATGACAGCACACACATTATTTATTTACTGGCTGTCAAGGAAATATACGCCACTTCACGAGATTTCAATAAACAAGAATATGATTGCCACATCTGGCACAGGAGAACGCATACCTCCCTTATACAAAGGAGTGAATAGGGATGTGATTATGGGGATGGGGCAGCAGGGGCAGCTGCCCAAGGTGAGGGCAGGTGGGCCAGGGTTACATCGGAAAATATATTCAAAAATGCAATTATTAGGTCTAAGCATTAGGCTGGAAAGTCTGCCTGATTCAAATAATGGGTTTTGTAAAAGAATGGCATTGTCCTTGGATAAAATAAATAGAAGAGGAGCGTGCAGTTCTGAAAAAAATGATGCAATATGGTAAAAATGCAGGATGAGTGAATTGTTTGATAGGGGGAGGGAATATTATTTCAAAAGCTGCTCAAAAATCATGAGAAATGATGATACTGGTGTACGTCAGCAGGAAAAAAGAAAAAAGGAATGGTATAACTATAGAAGGTATGTAGAGGCCTCTACAGGTGTAATTTATACCTGATAGAAGCGTAGCTTTTTAGTGGCTTTAAAGGGAACCTGTGGCCAGGAAATGGGCACTCAAGTATTTACATATTCTTAACAAACAGTAAATGAGTTTTAAAACAAGCCCTCTGTCAGGGTCACCTGTGGCCAGGTGACAGATGCACACCATAGGGGGACAGGAGTGCACCGCGAGGTAGTGAACCCTATGGCTGGCTTCGGCGGATAGGAAAGTGGGTGGTTGTGGAAAGCAGGACCAGAGGAGCACAACCGGGATCCAAACGGAAGCTAGAGCCAAGATTCCCCAGGGCGCGGAGTCTAAGACCCAGCTGGTCTTCTCCAGGGCCTCTAGTGGTGAGGATGTTAGCTGCAGGCTGGGACCAGGTCGCGGCCCCTGGAGTTTCCTAGCTCACGCCCCGTAGGATAAGGGGAAAAGAGGGGAAGCAGCAGCACACGATAAGAGAGAACCGAATAACAAGCTGAAGGTCAGGGGCCACAAGCAGACAAGGATAACGAAGAACGAGCCGAAGGTCAAGGGTCACGAGCAGACAGGGATAGTCGGGGACAAGCCAATAACGTAACAGAGAGACAGACGTAGCACACAGCAGGCAGGAACCCAAACACACAATGCCTAACAAACACGTTGATCAGCAAAGTAGGCTTGCAGTGCACAGGTTAATATAGTGTTCTGTGATAGGGCCTGGGGTGGAGTCTGGCTGGGAGGAGATTATAAAGGAAGCCAGGTGAAAGGGCTCAGGCCTCTAAGATGAACACATGGGAAGGAAGGTAAGCTGACAGACAAACACTACTGCATATCCATGACAGTACCCTCCCTCTTATGGGCCCTCCCCCGCCTGGACCCAGGCTTAAAGGGAAATCTCTGATGAAACCTTCTCAACAGATGAGGTGCAGCGACATCAGATGCAGCGATCCAAGACGCCTCCTCAGGACCAAAACCTCTCCAATGCACAAGGTACTGAAGAATGCCTCTGCAGAGCCGAGAATCCAGAACTTGTCTAACCTCGTACTTAAGATTATCCTCAGAGACCGAAAACGAGGTAGGGAGATGACAAGAAGATCTATTGAGGACCAAAGGCTCTCTAGGAATAAGCAAGGGCATGAGAGGATCAACAGGAATCTGAGGAGGGTCCCCTAGACCCTTAAAGGGGAACTGGTCATCTTGCACAGGACCATCAGACTGGGCAGATGTCAGTGGAACCCTGAAGTCAGGTTGGTTAGAAGGTGACATGTCGCCGGAGTCAAGCTGAATAGCTGAAGGACAAGCAGAATGTCCCGAACAAGAAAAAGTAGGCGGCTCACTGGGCATGGGCTGGACTGGCATAACTAGTACAGAGGCAGAGTGAATAGCTGAGTCAGGTGTAGCGACTACCTGAATCGCATCGCAAGACGTAGCGACTGCAGGACTTGTAGACAAGCTAGCCTGGCTGTGCGTCCAAGCGTGGTTAGGGACAGAGAAATGTAAATGGTTATGCAACCTCGAATGAATGACCGGCTCAGATTCACAGGGGGCAACCTTGGGTAGGCAGGACGAGGAACAGGAGGGACCCCAAGCCAGAATCTGTCCAGTAGTCCAGTCCACATGAGGAGAATGGAGCTGTAACCATGGGAGACCCAAAATTATAGGCGTTGAGGCCTTGGGTAAGATAAGGAAGGATATCCACTCCTGGTGGAGTGTCCCTACCGACATCTTAACAGGGAGGGTCTGGAAGCGGATAGGTCCCCCTGGGAGAACAGTACCATCAATCGCCAAGACCACCAATGGCGTGGTGAGGGGCAAAAGAGTAAGTCTCATGGACGATGCGATTTCCCAGTCCATGAAATTACCAGCGGCTCCGGAATCCAGATATGCTGAGACCGAATGAGAAGAAGCACCAACATGAAGGAACACAGAAAGCAGAAGACGAGAAGGGGAAGGTGATATTTCTGGGTCCAAAACTCCACTTTCCAGATGAAGTGGACCCGAACGTTTTCTGGACAAAGAGAGCAAGTGTCACGAAAATGACCTTTGCCCCCACAGTAAAGACACAGACCAAGAGTTCTGCGCCTAGCACGTTCCTCGGGGGATAGCCTGGTCCGACCCAGCTGCATGGGTTCCTCAGCTGGTAGGAGATGCTCTACGGGTCGAAGAGAGGGGAGCTCAGGCTGACTAAGAACCAAGGAGTGCTGGCGTTGCTTTTCTAAGGTCCTCTCCTGAAAGCGAATATCGATCTGGTTACACAAGGAGATAACGCCGGCCAGATCAGTGGGGATGGTTCTTCCTGCTAATTCATCCTTCACTCTATCAGACAGGCCATGCAAAAAGGTTGCGACTAAGGCCTCATTGTTCCAGCTCAACTCAGCCGACAGTATGCGGAAATGAAGGGCATACTGTCCCACAGAAGCAGACTCTTGGCGGAGACGTAAAAGGGCGCTGGCCGCTGAAGAGACACGAGCCGGTTCTTCGAAGATATTCCGAAAAAGTTTCAAGAAGCCAGACAGGCTAGAAACCACTGGATCATTCAGTTCCCACAGAGGGGCTGCCCAGGCTAAAGCTTCACCAGAGAGGAGGGAAATGATATAGGCTACCTTAGCCCGATCAGACAGGAAGTTTTGGGGCTGGAGCTCAAAATGAATCGTGCATTGGCTAAGGAACCCCCTGCAAGCCTTGGAGTCCCCAGAGAAACGGGACGGAGCTGGCAGTTGTAGTGAGTGTGTGGCTGCGACTGGTGCAATAGGTGCAGCCGCTGATTGTATTTGAGGTTGCGGATTCAGGGTTCCCAAGGAGGCCTGAAGCTGCTCGAAGCGAGAAGCCAGATCCTGGAGGAATCGCATCACCTGAGTCTGATTCGATCCCTGGGTTTCAAGTCTGCAAACTATGCCCTGCAATGGATCATCTGCGGGTAGCGGGATGTCAGCCGGGTTCATGGCTGATCAAACTGTCAGGGTCACCTGTGGCCAGGTGACAGATGCACACCGTAGGGGGACAGGAGTGCACCGCGAGGTAGTGAACCCTATGGCTGGCTTCGGCGGATAGGAAAGTGGGTGGTTGTGGAAAGCAGGACCAGAGGAGCACAACCGGGATCCAAACGGAAGCTAGAGCCAAGATTCCCCAGGGCGCGGAGTCTAAGACCCAGCTGGTCTTCTCCAGGGCCTCTAGTGGTGAGGATGTTAGCTGCAGGCTGGGACCAGGTCGCGGCCCCTGGAGTTTCCTAGCTCACGCCCCGTAGGATAAGGGGAAAAGAGGGGAAGCAGCAGCACACGATAAGAGAGAACCGAATAACAAGCTGAAGGTCAGGGGCCACAAGCAGACAAGGATAACGAAGAACGAGCCGAAGGTCAAGGGTCACGAGCAGACAGGGATAGTCGGGGACAAGCCAATAACGTAACAGAGAGACAGACGTAGCACACAGCAGGCAGGAACCCAAACACACAATGCCTAACAAACACGTTGATCAGCAAAGCAGGCTTGCAGTGCACAGGTTAATATAGTGTTCTGTGATAGGGCCTGGGGTGGAGTCTGGCTGGGAGGAGATTATAAAGGAAGCCAGGTGAAAGGGCTCAGGCCTCTAAGATGAACACATGGAAAGGAAGGTAAGCTGACAGACAAACACTACTGCATATCCATGACACCCTCATTGACCTCTGTAGCTGAAGGCATGAAGGAGCAATTCACAAACAAAGCCCAGAGGGCAAACATTGTAATCATTTAGATAGTTTTCTCAGCAGCTCAGCTCATCCTGCAACTCCCTCCTAGCAAGGACTCAGCGGCTCAGCTCCCGCTGCTTTCCCCACCCAACAGTTACTCAGCAGCTCAGCTCATCCTGCTACTCCCTCCTAGCAAAGACTCAGTGGCTCAGCTCCTCCTGTTCCCTCTATCAATGTCTCAGCTCCTCCAGCTTCCCCTCCCAGCAGTGACTCAGCAGCTCAGCTCATTCCGCTACTCCCTCCCAGCAAATACTCAGAAGCTCGACTTCTCCTGCTACCCCCTCCCTGCAAAGACTCAGCAGATTAGCTCCTCCTGCTGCCCCCTCCCTGCAGTGATTTAGTAGCTCGGCTCATCCTGCTACTCCCTCCTAGCAAAGACTCAGCGGCTCGGCTCCTCCTGTTCCCCCAATCAATGTCTCAGCTCCTCCAGGTTCCCCTCCCAGCAGTGACTCAGCAGCTCAGCGCATCTCGCTACTCCCTCCCAGCAAATACTCAGAAGCTCGACTTCTCCTGCTACCCCCTCCCTGCAAAGACTCAGCAGCTTAGCTCCTCCTGCTGCCCCCTCCCTGCAGTGATTTAATAGCTCAGCTCATACTGCTACTCCCTCCTAGCAAAGACTTAGCAGCTCAGCTCCTGCTGCTTTCCCCTCCCAACAGTGACTCAGCAGCTCAGCTTATCCCGCCACTCCCTCCTACCAAAGACTCAGCAGCTGTGCTGCTCCTGCTACCCCCTCCCTGCAATGATTCGGCAGCTTAACTCCTGCTGATCCCACCCCCTCCAAGTAAAGACTTAGCAGCTCAGCTCATCCTGCTTCTCCCTCCCAGCAAAGACTCAGAAGCTCAGCTCCTCCTGTTACACACCCCCCCCCCTCACCTGCAATGATTTAGCAGCTCAGTTCATCCTGCTCCCCCTCCCATGGATGACTCAGCAGCTCAGCTCCTCTTTCTCCCCCCTCTCAGCAGCTCAGCTCCTCCTGCTTCACCCTCCCTGCAGTGACTCAGCAACTGAGCCAGTGGCGGTGCGCAGCCCCCTCTCTCCAGCCACCCCCTCTATCACCAATAGATAGATTCATGCATTGCATGAATCTGTCCATGGCCACCGGTGACACCCCCTATTCAGGCGCTCGGCCCATTTTCGAAGTAGAGGACGGGAGAAGACATCAATGACATAGAGGAGCATGGAGGACACCTCTCGCCACCGTCACCCGCTGCCCCACTGATACAGGGTAAGTGCCGGGCGGAGGAGGGGGGCACAGTGGGAGAATTTGGGCACAGTGCCAGCATTCGATGGGCACAGTGGGAGCGTTTCATGGGGCACAGTGGGAGCGTTTCATGGGGCACAGTGGGAGCGTTTCATGGGGCACCGTGGGAGCGTTTCATGGGCACAGTGGGAGCGTTTCATGGGCACAGTGGCTGCGTTTGATGGGCACAGTGAGGCTGCAATTGATGGGGTTTTTTTTCAGTTTGTTTGCGCCCCCCATCTTGAGCACCAGCCACCACTGAACTCAGCTTATCCAGCTATCCCCTCCCAGCAAAGACTCAACAGCTTAGCTCCTCCGGCTGCCCCCTCCCTGCACCGATTTATTAGCTCAGCTACTCCTGCTACTCCCTCCCAGCAGTGACTCAGCAGCTCAGCTCCCCCATTCTACTTTTCAGCAGTGACTCAGTAGTCTTCCATCCTTCTAATGTTTATTGTAAATATCTTTAGTAGTAGGAGCTGAGCTGCTGAGATAATTGGACAAACTTATTGTGTGGGTAGGGGATGGAAATTGAGTATGGACCCCATCCTAAAATATGAGTTACAATGTTAAAATTAGGGATGCAACGATACTTTTTTTTTTATCGGCGAGTACGAGTATCGATACTTTGAGTCAAGTACTCGCTGGTACCAAGGTGGTGCTATTTGCGTCAATACAAAATAAATATCCAATCAAATCCATATCTGCAGTGTCCCCGTCCCGCTGATGATAGCAAACCACGGCTGCTGGAGATGCTCACAGGGCTGGAGAAGAAGTTCTGGGACTCCTGTGGGTATAAGGCGGAAGTGATGTCAGCTTAGGGGGGGACCGCTGGACATCTCCTCCAGCAGCTGTGGTTTGCTATCATCGGCGGGACGGGGAGACTGCAGATATAGATTTGATCAGATATTTACTTTGTGTGTTGTTATAACATTTTATTAAACTGCCTATTTCTGCAGGACTTTCAAAACGCACCGCACCCACAGCGCAGTGGTGTGAAAAGTCCCATAGGCTTTAAAGGGAAACATTTTTCTTGCGTTTTTCTTGCAGGGTAAAAACGCAGGAAAAACGTATCAGTGTGAAGGGGGCATTATAGAAAAGCTTAAAGCGGAGCTCCGCCAGAAAAAAAAATATTAAAAGCCAGCAGCTACAGCAGCTGCTGGCTTTTAATATTTGGACACTTACCTGTCCTGGAGTCCAGCGACGTCCGCAGCAGAGGACGAGCTATTTAGGGTGGAGCTCCACTTTAACTGATAGGAAGCAACTGTTGTTGACTTTATCTTCAGAAAATTCTAAACTATTTGTTTTATAAAATAAACATTTAATACAGGCTGCCCCATGACACTTTCTTTTCAGAGGATTTTAGGCTTTCTAAGGAGAAAGCCCAGCACTGACTGCTTGATAACATTATAATCTTGATTCAATAAAGTCTTCAGATGTCATCATGTTGCAATATATTACTGTCAACACATTTTAAAAATTTTTAAAGAGGGAAGCAGGTCTGGGATGTTGTAAACAAAAGCACACTCACTATATTGTCAAAAGTATTGGGACACCTGCCTTTACACTCATATGAACTTTAATGGAATCCCAGTCTTAGACCACTTTCACACTGAGGCGCTTTCACGCTAAAAACAGTGCTTAAAAAGCTCACGAAATATCAATGAATGCTTTCACACTGGGGCAGTGTGCTGGCAGGGCTGTGAAAAACTCCCCTCTCCATTGAAATGAATGGAAAGCTCTTCAAAAGCACCTGAAAAGCGCTTCAAAAGCGCTCCATGTTTTTACTGGCAGTTTAGAAGCGCCTCGGTGTGAAAGTGGCCTAAGTCTGTAGGGTTCAATATTGAGTTGGCCCAACCTTTGCAGCTAGAACAGCTTCAACTCTTCTAGGAAGGCTATCGACAAGGTTTAGGAGTGTGTCTATAGGAATATTTGACCATTCTTCCAGAAGCTCATTTGTGAGGTCAGGCACTGATGTTGGACGAGAAGGCCTGGCTCACAGTCTCCGCTCTAATTCATCCCAAAAGTGTTCTGTTGGGTTGAGGTCAGGACTCTGTGCAAGCCAGTCAAGTTCCTCCACCCAAAAATCCATGTCTTTATGGACCTTTCAAAGAATTGGTGATCAAGAAGGCGAGTTTGGGGTGGAGAAATTTGACTGTCCTGCACGGAGTCCAGACCTCAAACTGATAGAACACCTTTGGGATTAATTAGAGCACTGCAAGCCAGGCCTTCTCGTCCAACATCAGTGCCTGACCTCACAAATGCACTTCTGGAAGAATGGTCAAACATTCCTATAGACACACTCCTAAACCTTGTGACAGCCTTCCCAGAAGAGTGGAAACTGTTATAGCTGCAAAGAGTGGGCCAGCTCAATATTGAAGCCATGGACTAAGACTGGGATGCCATTAAAGTCCATGTGCGTGTAAAGGCGGGTGTCCCAAAACTTTTGGTAAAATAGTGTATTTATAAGCTGATTCTTTCTTATTTGTTGAAATTCTTTGCTTTACAAATAAACATTTAATGTAGGCTTCCCTCGTTACACTGGTTTTGGAGAAGATTCTAGGCTTTCCAACGAGAAAGCCCAGCACTGGCTGCTTACTTTCTTTTCTTAGCTGAAAACAGAGGGGTCCAATGTGTAGAAGAAGAGAAGGTGGTGCACCCCTCTGATTATTTAGCTGTGTGTGTAGGTTGAGCTCCTGCTATTGAGATCTACTCACATAGAACACATGCTCAATCCAACACTAATGCCGCGTACACACGATCATTATTCACGGCGGTTAAAAAACCGCCGTGAATAATGTCATTAAAAACGAGGGAACGGCTTGTTCCCCACACACGGTCGTTTTTCACGTCGTTTTTTCTCTTGTCTAGAAAAACGACCGTCTGTGGGCTCCGCGGCAGTGTTTCCCTATGGGAAACACTGCCGCGGAAAACATGTCGAAAAAAAACAACGAGAAAAATTAGAACATGTTCTAATTTTTCTCGTCGTTTTTAATGCCGTTTTTCTCGTCGAAAAAAACGACAGAAGGCCCACAGACTATCATTTTTCTTGTAGAATTGGAAAAATTATATTTTTCTCGACGAGAAAAACGGCCGTGTGTACGCGGCATAAGGCTACTTTCACACTGAGGCGCTGGCGGTATAGCGGCGCTATTTTTAGCGCTGCTATACCGTATTTTTTGCCGCGATTTGCGGGCGCTAGCGGGGGTATTTTTAACCCCCGCTAGCGTCCAAAAATGGGTTAATAACGCCCGCAATAACGCCTCTTTGCGGCGTTTTGGAGGCGCTACCCTATTGATTTCAATGGGCAGGGGCGCTATAGGTGCGGTATTTTTACCGCTCCTATCGCGCCTCAAAGATGCAGCTTGCAGGAGTTTTTTGACCCTCCTGCAAGCGCAACGCTCCAGTGTGAAAGCCCTAGGGCTTTCACATTGGATACAATTAAGCGGCTTTTTTTGGGGCGCATTGCAGGCGCTATTTTTAGCGCAATAGCGCCTGCAAAGCGCCTCAGTGTGAAAGGGGCCTAACAAAAAGTTTGGGCTTTAAACTTATGAATTGAGAGCACATACATAAAGCACATCAATGGATCCCCGTCTTTACCCTTCCTGAAAATACCTCTTTTAACCTTCAAAGATCGAATTCTGCTTCAAAGCAACATTTTCTCTAGAATCTAGGCTTCTTTTTTTTTTTTTTTTCTTTTTTTCAATTTCATATCTGAAGGAAAAACATGTCAGAGATTGTATTCCTTGACCTTCTACCCCTTTAACAATCAGGATTGTAAAAATTGTTGTCTTTGCCGCAGTGGAAAGGAGGAAGCCATGTTTAATTTATAAAATGTTGACATGTTCCCTGTGTGCCTATTTTTATAAATAACACTTTGTGTATACTATGGCAGTGTTCCCACATCTGCATTCCAAACTCCGGTGCTCTCACCTTATTCCTTACAACCACAAATGAAACGTCGCTTGCAAATGTTATAGCAGGGAACAGGGCTGCATTCCTATCAGCTTCCAAGGCATGAAAAAGAAATAAATATACTAAAGCACACTTCTGCTTCACTCAGGAGTTCCTTTAGAGCAGGGGTGTCAAACTCAATTTCATCGTGGGCCGCATCAGCATTATGATTGTCCTCAAAAGGGCCGGTTGTATCTGTAAGATTAGATGTCCAGCGCATCTCCTCCCCTTACATTAGATGTCAAGAGCCACCCCACCATCAGAAGTTGAGTCCCCCACTCTCCCTTACATCACAGTGTACCCCCCTTTCCTTATGCTGCTGCTGGGAAGAAGCTGGATGCATTGCTTGAAAGTAGAAAGTAGGGGTCTGGAGGAGGACTGGAGCTCTCCTGCAGCTGCAGGAGCGGTGCGAGGGCCACATGAAATGGCCTGGAGGGCCGGATTCGGCCCGCGGGCCTTGTGTTTGACACCTGTGCTTTAAAGAGCATAACATTTTTTTAGTCTAGCTCAGTGGTCTCCAAACTGTGGCCCGGGGGCCAGATGCAGCCCTTTGCTTACTTTTAACCGGCCCTTGGGGCACTATTTTCATCCACTGATACCAACAATGAGGCATAATTTCCCCACATTCATAGGCTCGACGCGTTTCATGGCCAGTTGCCACTCATCAGGAGAAAACGGATAGCATATCTTAATTTTTTTTAAAAAGGTACCAAATAGGATCTAATGTTTTGTCCAGCTAGTAAGAAAGAAGGTAGGGGCAAGGGGAAACAAGATGTGTATCTCCCTAGAATACTTACGTATATATTTTTTTAACAGAGAAACTTACGTATGTATATATATATATATATATATATATATATATATATATATATTGTGACAGCAGGAAGGTAAAGTCACCTGGTTGCATCCAGGGGGGTAGATATATTTCGCCCAGATTCAGGCTTTACGCCGACTTATACAACTAGGCGGAGAGTTGTATAAGCCCAGCTAAGGCTAGTGGGCTCATGCCTGGAACCAGACCTGTGTGGACTGTCTAGGGAGAGTGAACCCCTGTGCGGTGAGACAAAGCCTGTGTGGCTATTTGCTTGGACATTTAAAACCCGGGACTTAGGGACTAGGACAGCACTAGGCTGATCCCAGTTGTTAGTTAGGAAACCTGTATGTTTAGTTAGAGGTCAAGTTGACCAGGATTTATTTTGTTTATGTTTCTTTTGCTTTGCTGTGTTTTGTCACTGTAAATAGAAAATAAACCGCACCTTTTTGATTTTGAAAACCACAACCTCCGTTTGCTGGGCCTGTTTTTGTGTGGGGAGCCCATCCCGGGGGTCACCCACACCCGCTGCCGAGCTAACCCCCTCACAGTTGGTGGAGAACCAGTGGCAGTTTTTTTTTAAGCCAGCATGGAGGAGATACTGAAACAGCTGGCTCTAGCAAATGCCAATCAACAGCAGACAAATGCAGGTTTGCAAAAGAGCCTTGCAGCCCAGCAGCAAGCTCATCAACAGAGCCTTGCAGCCCAGCAGCAAGCTCATCAACAGAGCCTTGCAGCCCAGCAGCAGACAAACGCAACTTTGCAACAGAGTCTGGAGGCTCAGCAACAAGCCCAGCAGCAATCTGAGGCCCGCTTCATAGACCTGTTGCAGAAGCAAGAGCAGAGACTACAACAACAGATGGAAGCAGTAATGCAGCAACGTCCGCAGACCAGTGAGGAAAGCCGTCCCACTAATACCGCGTCCTTTGGGGTCAGTCGTTTATTGACAAAAATGACTGGAGAGGATGATCCAGAGGTATTTTTGACCACATTTGAAAGGACCGCTGAAAGAGAAAAGTGGCCTGAGGAGCAGTGGGCTGGACTGGTGGCTCCTCTGTTAACTGGTGAATCGCAGAAAGCTTACTATGACCTAGAGCCTAACCAAGCAAAAGACTATGTGATGCTAAAAGCTGAAATATTGGTAAGGCTGGGTGTCACCCTGGCTGTCCGGGCTCAGCGTGTGCATAACTGGACTTTCCAGCTTGGAAAACCCCCCAGGTCTCAAATGTATGATCTCATTCACCTGAGCAGAAAGTGGCTACAGCCAGAGACTTTGTCCGCACCAAAGATTGTGGAACGTGTTGTAATGGATCGGTTTTTGAGAGCTCTTCCTACTGCCATCCAAAAGTGGGTAAGCCATGGAGACCCAGAGACGGCCGATGGTCTTGTGGATCGTGTGGAGAAATACTTGGCTACAGAGAACCTGACGGCCTCTTCCAGAGACACTCGGACTTTCCACCCTAAGACCAGACCATCCCCAGGGGCGGATAAGAGGATTCCAAGGGGTGAGGGTGGAGAGAGTGAGAGGGTGGGAGCTCTACCCCAAGTTTGGCGAGAACAGCCTGGGAAATCAGCGGCTCAAGAGGCGGCAAGAAGGATCGTTTGCTACCGCTGCCGGCAAGCGGGACATATTGCAGCCAATTGCCCGGTTGTGGAGGAACCCATGCAGTGTGACTTTCTGACGGGCAGACGTCAGTCGCTGTGTGCGACAGTCGCATGCACTGCCATTCGAGGAACTGAGAAACATTTATGCAAAATGTGTGTTAATGGTAGAAATGTTGTGGTATTGCTGGATTCAGGTAGCCTTGTGACCCTGATAAAGGCTGAGTTAGTTAAAACAGAGGTCTCTGGGAATAGCAAGGTAGCTGTTATTTGTGTGCATGGGGACACCCGAGAGTATCCAGTGACTACAGTGTGTTTCGAGACCCCCAAAGGTACCCTCTTTCATCCAGTGGGCTTAGTATCTCAGTTACCGCATGACGCCATTGTGGGAAGGGATTTTCCGAAGTTCTGGGAACTGTGGGATGATCCTGAGCCCCCCACTGGTGCCCCTATGTACCAGGAATGTGATAGCCAGAACTCCCCTGAGAGTGGTGAGGACTCTCCGGAATTTCCCTTATCAGTATTGGCAGGGGAGACTCAAGAAACTGGAGAGGAGCCCACCTCCTCAGACGAAAACCTACCGTCTGTGGAGTTTTCTGATCTTGAGGTTCACAGGGAAAACTTTGCCACAGAACAGTTGAAAGACCCCGCCCTAATAAAGGCACGGGAAAACGTAGTGAAAATAGATGGCGAGTTAGTGAACCCAGATAATACCTGCACTTACCCATACTTCAGCGTAGAGAAGGACCTACTGTATCGGGTGGCAAAAAGGGCAGAAGAAACCGTTGAGCAGCTTGTGGTGCCCAAACCTTACAGGAAGTTGGTGTTGGAGTTGGCTCATGGGCACATTCTTGGAGGTCATCTGGGGACAGAGAAAACCCGAGAGAGGGTATTACAGAGATTCTATTGGCCGGGGGTGATGAAGGACATAGAAAATTATTGTTCCTCCTGCCCTGTGTGTCAGAGGTCGGCCCCGATGCCACATTTCCGTAGCCCGCTGGTCCCTCTACCCATCATTGAGGTCCCGTTTGAGAGGATCGCCATGGATTTGGTAGGTCCTATAATCAAGTCCGCTAGGGGGCACCAGTACATATTAGTTATAATGGACTATGCCACCCGTTATCCAGAAGCGATCCCTCTCCGAAATACCTCGGCCAAAACCATAGCCAAAGAGCTATCTCTTGTGTTTAGCCGGGTGGGTATTTGTAAAGAACTGCTTACGGACCAAGGTACACCCTTTATGTCCCGGGTTATGAAGGAGCTGTGTAAATTGTTCAAAGTGACGCAATTACGTACATCTGTGTATCACCCCCAAACCGATGGGCTGGTTGAAAGATTCAACAAAACCCTAAAACAAATGTTGAAGAAAGTGGTGGATAGAGATGGAAAGGATTGGGACTGTCTACTTCCTTATCTGATGTTTGCTATTAGGGAGGTGCCCCAATCCTCTACGGGATTCTCCCCCTTTGAGTTACTGTATGGGAGACACCCAAGAGGGCTGTTGGATATTGCCAAGGAAACTTGGGAAAGTGAGAGTTCTCCCCACAGGAGTGTGATTGAGCATGTCGCCCTGATGCAAGACCGAATTGCACAGGTAATGCCCATCGTGAAGGAACATTTGGCCCAAGCGCAGTTAGCACAGCAGAGAGTGTACAACCGTGGAGCCAAGACCCGTACCTTTTCCCCGGGGGATAGGATACTGGTACTTGTCCCTACGGTTGAAAGTAAATTCCTTGCCAAATGGCAAGGCCCCTACGAGATAATGGAAAAAGTGAGCGAAGTGAATTACAAGGTCAGACAACCAGGAAGGCGAAAGCCCGAACAGATCTATCACGTTAATCTGTTGAAAGCATGGAGGGATAGAGAGTCCCTAGTCGCAGACACTTGGTCACCAGCTCAAACTGGTTGCGTGATTCCTGAGGTTGGAATAGCAGCCACCTTGTCACAACCCCAACAACAGGAGGTTAAGGAGTTTGTGCTTCGCAACAAGGAGGTATTCTCTGAGCTGCCGGGACAAACATCTGGGGTAGAGCATGACATCATTACCCCGCCCGGTGAAAGGGTGAAGTTAAAACCCTATCGGATCCCAGAGGCCCGACGGGAGGCAATACGGGAGGAAGTACAGAAAATGCTGAACTTAGGGGTGATAGAGGAGTCCCAAAGTGATTGGTCTAGTCCCATTGTGTTGGTGCCTAAACCGGATGGGAGCTGGCGATTTTGTAACGATTTTCGTCAGTTGAACAAAGTTACAAAATTTGACACCTACCCCATGCCACGTATAGATGAGTTGATCGACCGGCTGGGAACAGCCCGATACATGACGACTCTTGACCTCACAAAAGGGTATTGGCAAATCCCCCTGGCCAAGTCGGCCAAAGAGAAAACCGCATTTGTAACCCCAGACGGGGCGTTCCAATATAAAAGAATGCCGTTCGGGTTACAGAATGCGCCGGCCACATTCCAGCGGAAAATGGACCAGATGCTGAGGCCCCATCGGAAGTATGCTGCGGCTTACCTGGATGACGTAATTGTCCATAGCACAGATTGGGCCTCACATCTGCCAAAAGTGCAAGCAGTCCTGGACTCTGTTCGGGAAGCGGGGTTTACGGCTAACCCCAAGAAGTGTACCATTGGGCAGGAAGAGGCCAAATATCTTGGGTACACCATTGGGAGGGGAGTAATAAAACCCCAACTCAACAAAGTCGAGGCCATCCAGAGTTGGCCACGTCCCAACAGCAAGAAGCAGGTACGAGCCTTTCTGGGAATCGCTGGGTATTATCGGCGATTCATTCCCCACTTTGCTTCTAAGGCTGTGCCCCTAACCAACCTGACGAAGGGGAAAGGGTCGGTCATGATTAAATGGACCCCCGAGGCTGAGGCAGCATTCCAATTCTTGAAACAAGCCTTATGTAGCCAGCCAGTGTTGTACTCACCCGACTTCTCTAAAGACTTTGTCGTACAAAGTGATGCGTCAGATGTGGGGTTAGGAGCAGTATTGTCCCAGGTCTGGAACGGGGAAGAGCACCCAGTCATTTACCTCAGCAGGAAGTTGAAGTCCCATGAGGTAAATTACGCCACCGTTGAAAAGGAGTGTTTAGCGGTGAAGTGGGCTCTAGATTCCCTTCGGTACTACCTGCTAGGTAGGCACTTTGACTTGGTTACGGATCACGCTCCGTTAAAGTGGATGGCTCAAAACAAGGAAACAAATAGAAGAGTGAATAGGTGGTTCCTGGCCCTCCAGGAATTCAACTTCACAGTAAAGCATCGCCCTGGCGTTCAAATGGGGAATGTGGATGCTTTGTCTCGAGTACATGAATGCCTGATTGCTGGTGTTCCAACCCCGAGGTTAAAACAAGAGGGGGGGGGGTATGTGACAGCAGGAAGGTAAAGTCACCTGGTTGCATCCAGGGGGGTAGATATATTTCGCCCAGATTCAGGCTTTACGCCGACTTATACAACTAGGCGGAGAGTTGTATAAGCCCAGCTAAGGCTAGTGGGCTCATGCCTGGAACCAGACCTGTGTGGACTGTCTAGGGAGAGTGAACCCCTGTGCGGTGAGACAAAGCCTGTGTGGCTATTTGCTTGGACATTTAAAACCAGGGACTTAGGGACTAGGACAGCACTAGGCTGATCCCAGTTGTTAGTTAGGAAACCTGTATGTTTAGTTAGAGGTCAAGTTGACCAGGATTTATTTTGTTTATGTTTCTTTTGCTTTGCTGTGTTTTGTCACTGTAAATAGAAAATAAACCGCACCTTTTTGATTTTGAAAACCACAACCTCCGTTTGCTGGGCCTGTTTTTGTGTGGGGAGCCCATCCCGGGGGTCACCCACACCCGCTGCCGAGCTAACCCCCTCACAATATATATATATATAAATATTTATTAGAATTATTTAGATAATTATACATTTTTAACAATTTTTAAAGTAGTAAATACTAAATGGATATGGCCTTGATACTGAATTGCTGCAGGGTAGCTGAAAGTTGAAATCAGACTCTGTAAACTGCTGAGCAGGAGCAGGAACTCCATGTTCTAGCGAATTTTAAATAGTTTGTTTGGACCACCTTGGAGTTTGGACCTATTTAAAGGAGCGGTGCGAGGGCCACATGAAATGGCCTGGAGGGCCGGATTCGGCCCGCGGGCCTTGTGTTTGACACCTGTGCTTTAGAGAGCATAACATTTTTTTAGTCTAGCTCAGTGGTCTCCAAACTGTGGCCTGGGGGCCAGATGCAGCCCTTTTCTTACTTTTAACCGGCCCTTGGGGCACTATTTTCATCCACTGATACCAACAATGGGGCATAATTTCCCCACATTGATAGGCTTGACGCGTTTCATGGCCAGTTGCCACTCATCGCATAATTTCCCCACACTGACACCAAAAATGGGGCACAATTCCTCCCAATGACACCAACAATGGGGTCCAATGACACCAACGATGGGGAACAATTCCTCCCAATAACACCAATGATGGGGCACAATTCCTCCCAATGACAGTAACAATGGGGCTCAATGACACCAAAGATGGGGCACAATTCCTCCCAATGACACCAACAATGGGGTCCAATGACACCAATGATGAGGCACAATTCCTCCCAATGACACCAAAGATTGGGCATTGTTTTTTCCCACTGACGTTGGGACCTTTTCCACTCCCAATGACCATAGTCTGGCCCCTCTTAAGTCTGAAGGACAGTAAACTGGCCCTTTGTTTAGAAAGTTTGGATACCCCTGGTCTAGCTGACTGATACTAAATATCTAATAATAATTATAAAAAAAAATATTTATATATTTTATATATACACAGTGGGGGAAATAATTATTTGATCCCCGGCAGATTTTGTAAGTTTGCCCATTTACAAAAAAATGAAGGGACCATAATTGTTATCATAGGTGTATTTTAAATGATAGAAACAGAATATCAACCAAAAATCTAGAAAAAAAAAACACATAAAACAAATGCTATAAATAAAGTTGTAGTTCAGTGAGTAAAATAAGTATTTGATCCCCAAGCAAAACATGACTTGGTACTTGGTGGAGAAACCCTTGTTGGCAAACATAGAGGTAAGACGTTTCTTGTAGTTGGTTTGCACACATCTCAGGAGGGATTTTGGTCCACTCTACAGATCTTCTCTAAATCCTTAAGGTTTCTTGGCTGTCTCTTGGCGACTCGAAGTTTCAGCTCCCTCCTTTAGCAAAGAAACAGCCCCAAAGCATAATGTTTCCACCTCCGTGCTTGACTGTAGGGATGGTGTTCTTAGGGTCATAGTCAGCATTTCTTTTCCTCACGTTAATGCCAAAGAGCTCAATTCTGGTCTCATCTGACCACAGCACTTCCTCCCTAACCTTCTCTGAATCATGTAGATGTTCATTTGCATAACTTCTTGAGGAGGGGGACTCACCATGTTTTTCCAGGAAGAAAAATGCTGACAGACTATGATCCTTCCCTACAGTCCAGCACGGAGGTGGAAACATTATGCTTTGGGGCTGTTTCTCTGCTAAAGGTACAGGCCGACTTTGCTGCATTGAGGGGCCAATGGATGGCGCCATGTATTTTAAGAATCTTGGATGAGAACCCTCTTCCCTCCAGAACACTGGAGATTGGTCATGGATCGGTCTTTCAGCATGACAATGACCCAAAACATAACTCCAAGGCAACAAAGGAGTGGCTCAAGAAGAAGCACATTAAGGTCATGGAGTGACCTAGCCAGTCTCCAGACCTTAATCCCATAGGAATTTATGGAGGGAGCTGAAACTTTGAGTTGCCAAGCGACAGCCAAGAAACCTTAAAGTGGATGTAAACCTACTCTCATCCTTTCTAAACTACTGCCATAGTGCTGATCTATAAATAATCTGTCACTCAAAGCAAGGGGGCGGAACGGACAAAGGTAACTCTGTTTGTCCGTTTTATCTCACTGAACAATAAAAGAGGATTGCTCAGAGCTGGATTAACTCTTTGTGGCAAGACCTGACACAAATGATAGCAAATCTTATACTCTACATTGTGACAGCAAAAAATAAATAAAACATTTCGGGTTTACATCCACTTTAAGGCCTCATGCCCACGGACGTTTTTACAGCCGCGTTTTTTACAGCTTAAAAACGCCTGTCCATGTTATTGTATAATTTTTATTTATTTTTTTCGGAAAAAAAAAAAAAAACGTCGGAGCTTAAAAACGCAATCGCTGCGTTTTTGCGCGTTTTCGCGATTTTTTTTGCCGCTTTGCATTTTTTTATGCCTAACGCCGACGCTGAGGAACGCACTGGTTCCGGGTTTTTTTTAAAAACGTCTATGCCATTTGCAGCTCAAAAACCTCTAGGTGGGCATGAAGCTATAGACTAACATGGACAGGCGTTTTTAAGCTGTAAAAAACGCTCAAAAACGCGGCTGTAAAAACGTCTATGGGCATGAGGGTTTAGAGAAGATCTGTAAAGAAGAGTGGATCAAATCCCTCCTGAGATGTGAGCAAACCTGGTCACTAACTACAAGAAATGTCTTACCTCTGTGTTTGCCAACAAAGGTTTCTCCACCAAGTACAAAGTCATAAATAAGAGAGTTTTTTGGGACTTTGAGTGAGGCACAAGTCACGTGGTAGGAGAAATTGTAAAATAGTTTAATTGGCATATAAACAAAGAATACCTCATAAATATGTGGTACATGGTTAAACATGAGTATTTTTCTGTATACAAGGCGATGGCAAACAAAAAAGAGGAATTCATATATATACTGTCACGGGCCGGGCAGGCGACTATAGAGGAGGCAGGAGGTGGATCCACTGTACCAGAGAGGGGATGGTACGAATCACACCGAGGGACCGGTTCTAAGCAGCTACCGGTTTTCACCAGAGCCCGCCACAAGGCAGGATGGACTTGCTGCGGCGGTAGCAACCAGGTCGTGTCCCCCAGTAGCGACTCCACCTCTCTGGCGGCTGAGGCTGGTGCGGTACAAAGGGACTAGGCAGAGGCAAGGTCAGACGTAGCAAAGGTCAGGGCAGGCGGCAATGGTTCGAGGTCAGAGACAAAGGCAGAAGGTCAGGTACACAGGCAAGGTAAACTCAAAATACTTCCGCAAGGTACTAGGACAACAAGATCCGGCAAGGACAGGAAGGGGAAGTGGGTTTAAATAGGTTTTGGGTAGTGGAACCGTAATTGGACCGGGCACCAATCAATGGTGCACTGGCCCTTTAAATTTTAGAAGACCGGCGCGCGCGCGCCCTAGAACACAGCGGGGCCGCGCGCGCCGGGAGGAAGCAGGAAGAGGAAGGTAAGTGGAGAGGAGAGCGGAGCAGCGCCCACGGCCAGGGGGGCTGGCCGGAGCGCCGCAGAGGGGACGACGCCGTGAGTGCTCCGGGCTGGATGGGACACCCGGAGCACTCGGCGTTACAGTACCCCCCCCCCCTTAGGTCTCCCCCTTTTCTTGGAGCCCAAGAAACTACGGATGAGCTCTTTGTCTAAAATGTTGGTCTCAGGCTCCCAGGATCTCTCTTCAGGACCACAGTTCTCCCAATCAACTAAAAAGAATTTTTTACCTCGGACGACCTTGGAGGCGAGGATATCTTTCACCGAAAAGACATCGGAGGAACCAGAGACCGGAGCAGGAGCGGTGACCTTGGGGGAAAATCGGTTAAGAATGAGGGGTTTAAGGAGAGACACGTGAAAAGAGTTGGGGATGCGAAGAGAAGGAGGAAGATGGAGTTTGTAAGAGACAGAATTGATTTGGTTTTTGACTTTATAAGGTCCGAGGTAACGAGGGCCCAGCTTGTAGCTAGGTACCCGAAACCGAACATATTTGGAGGAGAGCCACACTTTGTCACCAGGGAGATAGACAGGGGGAATTCTTCTCTTTTTATCTGCATGTCTCTTCATGCGGGCAGAGGCCAGAGATAGCGAGTTTTGAGTCTCTTTCCAGATAGAGGAAAAGTCCCGGGTTAATTCATCCACGGCAGGAACTCCAGAAGAAGTGGGAATGGGGAGGGGGGGCAAAGGGTGGCGGCCATAGACCACAAAGAAAGGTGATTTGGAGGACGATTCAGAGTTCTTGAAATTGTATGAGAATTCCGCCCAGGGCAATAGGTCGACCCAATCGTCTTGACGGGCGGAGACAAAATGTCGTAAGTAGTCACCAAGGACCTGGTTAACTCTCTCCACCTGTCCATTGGATTGCGGGTGATAAGCAGAAGAAAAATTCAATTTAATCTTAAGTTGAGTACAGAGAGCTCTCCAAAATTTTGAGATAAATTGAACGCCTCTATCCGAGACGATATGTGAGGGAAGGCCATGGAGACGGAAAATTTTAAGAAAAAAGTGCTTCGCCAACTGAGGTGCAGTAGGCAGACCAGGAAGAGGGACAAAATGAGCCATTTTCGAAAAGCGGTCAACGACCACCCAGATGACAGTGTTACCATGAGACAACGGAAGGTCCGTGATGAAATCCATGGCAATGTGGGACCATGGTAGTTCAGGCACCGGTAGAGGAAGGAGAAGACCTGCAGGCTTCAGGCGTGGAGTTTTGTCACGTGCACAGATAGTGCAGGCTCGTACAAAGTCAGTCATATCTCTTTCCTGGGTAGGCCACCAATAGTGTCTGGCCAACAATTGTAAGGATTTTTTGATCCCAGCATGGCCGGCTAGATGGGAGGAATGGCCCCACCTAAGTATCTGGAGACGAAGGCCTGGAGGAACGAAAGTTTTTCCTGGGGGGACTGGCACCAGAGCAGCGGGAGCAGAGGAAATCAGGCACTCAGGGGGTACGATGTGTTGTGGGGGGTTCCCGGTTTCGGAGGCATCAGAGGAACGGGACAAGGCATCCGCCCTGACATTCTTGTCTGCGGGACGAAAATGGATCTGAAAATTGAACCGGGCAAAGAACAATGACCACCTGGCCTGGCGAGGATTCAAGCGCTGAGCGGACTGAAGGTAGGACAAATTCTTATGGTCAGTGTAGATGGAGATGGGGTGAAGAGAACCTTCCAGGAGATGTCTCCACTCTTCTAATGCCAACTTGATGGCCAACAGTTCACGGTCACCTATGGAATAGTTCTTTTCAGGAGGGGAGAAGGTTTTAGAGAAAAAACCACACGTGACATTCCCTCCTTTAGCATTTCTTTGAAGAAGAACGGCTCCGGCTCCTACCGAGGAGGCGTCAACTTCAAGGAAGAACGGCTTAGTGGGGTCTGGTCGAGATAGAACAGGTGCCGAAGAGAAGGCGGTCTTTAGGTGAGTAAAGGCTTCTTCCGCCTGAGGTGGCCAGGACCTTGGATTCGCGTTTTTCTTAGTCAGCGCCACTATCGGTGCAACGATGGTGGAGAAGTGGGGTATGAACTGGCGATAGTAGTTGGCGAATCCAAGGAAGCGCTGGATAGCACGGAGTCCAGAGGGACGTGGCCAATCTAAGACTGCGGAAAGCTTGTCAGGATCCATTTGAAGACCTTGTCCTGAAACCAGATAACCTAGGAAAGGAAGGCTGCTACACTCAAAAAGGCATTTTTCTAATTTAGCGTAAAGATGATTTACACGGAGGCGCTGGAGTACTTGACGGACATGGAGCCGATGTTCCTCAAGGTTGGTAGAGAAAATTAGGATGTCGTCAAGATAGACAACCACACAGGTATATAGTATGTCCCGAAAGATTTCATTGACAAAATCCTGAAAGACTGCAGGGGCGTTGCAAAGTCCAAAAGGCATGACGAGATATTCGAAGTGGCCGTCTCTGGTGTTAAATGCGGTTTTCCATTCATCTCCTTTACGGATTCTGATGAGGTTATAAGCGCCCCTGAGGTCTAATTTTGAAAAAACCTTTGCTCCGCGCAGGCGGTCAAAGAGCTCCGAGATGAGAGGCAGAGGGTAGCGATTTTTAACAGTGATCTTATTAAGACCACGATAGTCTATGCAAGGGCGTAGTGAACCATCCTTCTTGGTAACGAAGAAGAACCCCGCTCCGGCTGGGGAGGATGATTTCCTAATAAACCCTCTCTTGAGGTTCTCCTGTATGTAATCGGACATGGCCTTGGTTTCGGGAGAGGAGAGAGGGTAAATTCTGCCACGGGGTGGTGTAGTACCTGGGAGCAAGTCTATGGGGCAGTCGTAGGGTCTATGTGGAGGTAAGACCTCCGCCTGTTTTTTGCAAAAAACATCGGAAAAGTCCTGATAGGCCTTGGGAAGGCCAGGCAAAGGAGTAGAAACGGGAATTCGACTGGTAGGTATAGACTTAAGACAATGCTTGTGGCAGGAATAGCCCCAGGATTTGATGTCTCCCGTGGTCCAGTCGAGGGTAGGAGAATGACGCTGGAACCAGGGTAGGCCAAGAAGGATGTCAGAAGTACAGTTCGGCAAAACAAAGAATTCAATCTTTTCTTGGTGAAGGACCCCAACGGACATGAGCAGGGGTTCGGTGCGGTAACGCACGGTACAATCCAGATTCTCTCCATTTACGGAGGAAATGAAGAAGGGTCTGATGAGACGGATAACAGGAATGTTGAACCTGTTGATGAAGGAGGCTTCAATAAAGTTTCCTGCAGAACCGGAGTCCAGGAAGGCCACCGCAGAGAAGGGGGAGCCGGCAGAAGGAGAGATCCGCACAGGAATAGTCAGACGTGGAGAGGAAGAATTCACACCTAGTAACGCCTCTCCCACGCTCACTAGGTGCGAGCGTTTCCCAGACGTGGAGGACGAATGGGGCAGTCCTTTAGGAAATGTTCAGAGCTCGCACAATAGAGGCATAAGTTCTCATTCCTACGGCGAGACCTTTCTTGCAGGGTCAGACGAGATCGGTCGACTTGCATGGCCTCCTCGACAGGAGGCATGGTATCAGGATGCGTAGGATTCAGGAAGAGAGGAGCCAGGCGCGGATAACGCCTGGTACGAACAAGATCTTTCTCCAGGCGAAGCTCTTGGCGTCTTTCAACGTAGCGGATGTCAATGCGGGTAGCTAAGTGGATAAGCTCTGTCAGGGTGGAGGGTATGTCTCGTGCGGCCAGAGAGTCCTTGATGTGGCTGGATAAGCCTTTCTTGAAGGTTGCGCAGAGAGCCTCATTATTCCAGGCTAGCTCTGAGGCCAGTGTGCGGAACTGTATGGCATATTCGCCCACAGAGGAGTTTCCTTGGACCAGGTTAAGCAGGGCGGTTTCAGCGGATGATGCTCGGGCTGGTTCCTCAAAAACGCTACGAACCTCAGCAAAGAAGGACTGAACGGTGGCCGTAGCAGGGTCATTGCGGTCCCAGAGTGGCGTGGCCCAGGCCAAGGCCTTCCCAGACAACAGACAGACCACAAATGCCACCTTAGAGCGTTCTGTGGAAAACTGGTCCGACATCATTTCAAGATGCAGGGCACATTGAGACAAGAATCCCTGGCACATCTTAGAATCCCCGTCAAATTTCTCCGGAAGAGACAAGCGGATCTTTGAACTAGACGCGGCTGCTCGGAGAGGAGGAGATGCTGGAGCTTGTCGCGGCAGACGCTGCTGGACCATGGCGGTCAACTGCGCCAGCTGCTGTCCTTGTTGGGCAATCAATTGCGACTGCTGGGCAACCACGGTAGTGAGATCAGCGAGATTGGGCAGCGGCACCTCAGCGGCATCCATGGCCGGATCTACTGTCACGGGCCGGGCAGGCGACTATAGAGGAGGCAGGAGGTGGATCCACTGTACCAGAGAGGGGATGGTACGAATCACACCGAGGGACCGGTTCTAAGCAGCTACCGGTTTTCACCAGAGCCCGCCGCAAGGCAGGATGGACTTGCTGCGGCGGTAGCAACCAGGTCGTGTCCCCCAGTAGCGACTCCACCTCTCTGGCGGCTGAGGCTGGTGCGGTACAAAGGGACTAGGCAGAGGCAAGGTCAGACGTAGCAAAGGTCAGGGCAGGCGGCAATGGTTCGAGGTCAGAGACAAAGGCAGAAGGTCAGGTACACAGGCAAGGTAAACTCAAAATACTTCCGCAAGGTACTAGGACAACAAGATCCGGCAAGGACAGGAAGGGGAAGTGGGTTTAAATAGGTTTTGGGTAGTGGAACCGTAATTGGACCGGGCACCAATCAATGGTGCACTGGCCCTTTAAATTTTAGAAGACCGGCGCGCGCGCGCCCTAGAACACAGCGGGGCCGCACGCGCCGGGAGGAAGCAGGAAGAGGAAGGTAAGTGGAGAGGAGAGCGGAGCAGCGCCCACGGCCAGGGGGGCTGGCCGGAGCGCCGCAGAGGGGACGACGCCGTGAGTGCTCCGGGCTGGATGGGACACCCGGAGCACTCGGCGTTACATATACACATGCACGCATCTGAAATCGCATAGTATCCCATGGAAGTAACTAGTGTGAAAAGCCAAATGCTTATTGAGTAATGGACACAAATGAATTATAGGATACAAAGGAATCACAGTTGAGGTCAAGCTATGTGTTGGGAACATGATGACATTGATAAGCTTGACGCGTTTCGTGTCCAGTTGCCACTCATCGGGAGAAAACGGATAGCATATCTTAATTTGTTTTTAAAAGGTACCAAATAGGATCTAATGTTTTGTCCAGCTAGTAAGAAAGAAGGTAGGGGCAAGGGGAAACAAGATGTGTATCTCCCTAGAATACTTATATATATATATATATATATATATACGGTATATATATATATATATATATATATATATATATATATATACAGTATATATACAGTATATATATATATATATATATATATATATATATTAGAATTATTTAGATAATTATACATTTTAAAAAAAAATTTAAAGTAGTAAATACTAAATGGATATGGCCTTGATACTAAATTGCTGCATGGTAGCTGAAAGTTGAAATCAGACTCTGTAAACTGCTGAGCAGGGGCAGGAACTCCATGTTCTAGCTAATTTTAAATAGTTGGTTTGGACCACCTTGGAGTTTGGACCTATTTAAAGTTCAGGAAAACATGGAGTTAGTCATTGTTGGGAGCAGGCAGAGGAGGAAGGGGTATGGAAAAGAGTCTGTAGAGCTGCAAGCTCTAAAAAGTGTTGTCAACCTTCTCATCCTATAGCACAGTAGTGGTAGATCAGTCATAAATGTGTTTGCATTACTTTATTGCAAGCTGGTCATCTGCCCACCTGGCTGATTATGCCTTGAAGGCTGATTGTCAGTCTGAAACATGGTTCTTTGTTGGGTAGGTGTCTGCGGGATCAGAACCTGTTGGGTGGTCACTGGATACCTGTCCCCACCCTGCTTGGGGATTATATACCTACCTCCTCCTGAATGTGCTCCTTAGGCTCCTAGACATGCATTGGCCTCTTTACCGGTTTCACTGTGTCCCCAGTGTATGTGCATGCAAATCATACACTGAGGGTCAGTAATAGGCTGGTAGTCATTAAAGTGGACTTGTATAAGGTAAAGGCTCCTGATCCTTGGATCTGGCACCTCCAGGTACCCATATTTAGATGATTGTCACAGAATTCTCCAACCCTCGGCATACTATAGTATGTCTCTTCTACAATAAATTCTTCTTAGCTTCTTCCTTTGGAATATACTGTACACTGCATGTGCAGCTCAGTGTAAATTCTTTGTACATGTGTCATATTTGGTCAATGTCATTGGCATTGCCATTTGGCCATTTTTAGTCAATGACATCAGGGGAATCCCCACCCTATTGTGTATATGCAGTTGACTGCATCTGATTGCTCCGGCGAGGATGTGATCATGTGACAGCTTCCCACAGGTTCTGTGAAAATTGGTTTGGATCCAGTTTAAACTCAACCAAGCTCACCACTGACTGTAAGCAGTAACAGCACTCTACCCACTGGATTAGTCACCACATTTTCACCAACAATGGCCAGCAAGTGCAAGCTTCAGGCCCCAGCCTTGAGCCTACCTTTCTCAGGCACATGTGTCCCCCTGGCCTGGGAGGTCAGGAACAACAGCACATATGTCCTCCCTGACAAAGCTTGGGATGCAAGAAAGATTCCAGATGGTTCTCCCAAATATGTATACTCTACCCTAGCATGCACCACTAGACATAGACCTCCTAGCAGTTGGCCCGAGAGAAAAAAATATGTGTAAATATGTAAAATATGTGTAACTCTGGCTACTGGATCTTCCTACAGTATTAACAGGAAAAATACCTGGCAGCAGGCAGAAGCAATCAATAGCCTAACATTGGTGAAAAACCTGTAGAAAGCAGAGCTATCGATTCAGGCTGAGGCTGACTACAGCCCAGTGGCACTAAATTTAGAATAGGGACACTACTGCTACTGGCAGGGGCCATACACCGAACTCCAGATGTTATTTAATTGAAGTTATGAAGGGTCAGGTTCTCAGGTTGTTGTTTTTTTTTTGCAATCTGTGCCCTTGTTGGGGAGATTTTCCATCCCTTCTTTTCAGAAGAAGAAACAATAGTAAATCTCTCCAGTGGGGACACAAACACATTTTTTCTAAAAGTGAGGAAGGATTTGAACTAAAAATTTTCTTTATTTTTCTCTATATATTCCGTTGACACCCTGGTGAATCCATCACCATTCCAATTCTTGTATGATGGTCATAGGCACAGAAAGTGAAGGAATATCCAATAGGATCACAGACATAAAATTCCTGACTACATAATGGCAGCATACTAAGAGAATAAAGGGGGACAAAGTCAAGTAACTATGGTCAGGAAAGGAAAATTACGGTAGGCATTTGACAATAATTTTCTATTGTTTATTAGAGCAAGGAATGGTTACATAGTTACATAGTTTTTGAGGTTGAGTAGTTCATCCAGTTCAACCTGTGTGGGTGGGTGTTTATGTTAGTAACGTTTTCCATATCCCTGTATATTGCGTCCGCTAAGATACACATTTAAGTTTTTTGAAATTTCCAATACCCCCCCCCCCCCCCGCAGACACCACCCACTGTGGAAGGGGGTTCCACATCCTTACAGCTCTGACAGTAAAGAACCCCTTACACAGTTTAAGGTTAAACTGCTCCTCCTCCAACTTCATTGAGTGGCCACATGTCTTGTTACGTGACCTGAGTCTGAATAGCCTCCTCCCTATGCTAGAATCATCATTAACCACTTAAGCCCCGGACCATTTGGTAGCTAAAGGACCAGAGGTGAATTCAGAATTTTGCACTGCGCTGCTTTAACTGTAAATTGTGCGGACATGCAATGTTGTACCCAAACGAAATTTGCGTCCTTTTCTTCCCACAAATAGAGCTTTCTTTTAATGGTATTTGATTGCCTCTGCGATTTTTATTTTTTGCGATATAAACGGAAAAAGACCGAAAATTTTGAAAAAAAAAGATATTTTCTACTTTTTGTTATAAGAAAAATCAAATAAACTCAATTTTAGTCATACATTTAGGCCAAAATGTATTCAGCCACATGTCTTTAGTAAAAAAAATGTCAATAAGCGTATATTTATCGGTTTGCGCAAAAGTTATAGCGTTTACAAACTAGGGTACATTTTCTGGAATTTACACAGATTTTAATTTATGACTGCCTATCTCATTTCTTGAGGTGCTAAAATGACAGGCAGTACAAAACCCCCCCAAATGACCCCATTTTAGAAAGTAGACACCCCAAGGAAATTGCTGAGAGGCATGTTGAGCCCATTGAATATTTTTTTTTTGTCCCAAGTGATTGAATAATGACAAAAAAAAAAAAATTACAAAAAGTTGTCACTAAATGATATATTGCTCACACATGCCATGGTTATATGTGGAATTGCACCCCAAAATACATTCTGCTGCTTCTCCTGAGTACGGGGATACCACATGTGTGGGACTTTTTAGGAGCCTAGCCACGTACGGGACCCCGGAAACCAAGCACCGCCTTCAGGATTTCTAAGGGCGCAAATTTTTGATTTCACTCCTCACTACCTATCACAGTTTTGAAGGCCATAAAATGCCAAAATAGCACAAAACCCCCCCAAATGACCCCATTTTAGAAAGTAGACACCCCAAGGAAATTGCTGAGAGGCCTGTTGAGCCCATTGAATATTTTTTTTTTTTGTCCCAAGTGATTGAATAATGACAAAAAAAAAAAAATTACAAAAAGTTGTCACTAAATGATATATTGCTCACACATGCCATGGTTATATGTGGAATTGCACCCCAAAATACATTCTGCTGCTTCTCCTGAGTACGGGGATACCACAAGTGTGGGACTTTTTAGGAGCCTAGCCACGTACGGGACCCCGGAAACCAATCACCGCCTCCAGGATTTCTAAGGGCGCAAATTTTTGATTTGACTCCTCACTACCTATCACAGTTTCGAAGGCCATAAAATGCCAAAATTGCACAAAACCCCCCCAAATGACCCCATTTTGGAAAGTAGACACCCCAAGCTGTTTGCTGAGAGGCATGGTGAGTATTTTACAGCTCTCATTTGTTTTTGAAAATGAAGAAAGAACTTTTTTTTTTTCTTTTTTTTTTCAATTTTCAAAACTTTGTGACAAAAAGCGAGATCTGCAAAATACTCACCATACCTCTCAGCAAATAGCTTGGGGTGTCTACTTTCCAAAATGGGGTCATTTGGGGGGGTTTTGTGCTATCTGGGCATTCCATGGCCTCCGAAACTGTGATAGGCAGTGAGAAGTGAAATCAAAAATTGACACCCTTAGAAAGCCTGAAGGCGGTGCTTGGTTTTTGGGGTCCCGTACGCGGCTAGGCTCCCAAAAAGTCTCACACATGTGGTATCCCCGTACTCAGGAGAAGCAACAGAATGTATTTTGGGGTGTAATTCCACATATGCCCATGGCATGTTTGAGCAATATATCATTTAGTGACAACTTTGTGCAAAAAAAAAAAAAAAAATTGTATTTTTTCCGCAACTTGTGTCAACATATAAAATATTCCATGGACTCGACATGCCTCTCAGTATATAGCTTGGGGTGTCTACTTTCCAAAATGGGGTCATTTGGGGGGGTTTTGAACTGTTCTGGCATTTTATACACAACATTAGGAAGCTTACATCCACTCTTCTAACCACTTGAAGACAAAGCCCTTTTTGACACTTTTTGTTTACATGAAAACATATTTTTTTTTGCAAGAAAATTATGTTGAACCCCCAAACATTATATATATTTTTAAAGCAAAGGCCCTACAGAATAAAATGGTGGGTGTTGCATTTTTTTTTTCTACACAGTATTTGCGCAGCGATTTTTCAAACGCATTTTTTGGGGAAAAAATACACTTTTTTTAATTTTAATGCACTAAAACACACTATATTGCCCAAATGTTTGATGAAATAAAAAAGATGATCTTAGGCCGAGTACATAGATACCAAACACGACATGCTTTAAAATTTCGCACAAACGCGCATTGGCGACAAACTACATACATTTTTAAAAGCCTTTAAAAGCATTTACAGGTTACCCCGTTAGATGTACAGAGGAGGTCTACTGCTAAAATTACTGCCCTCGATCTGACCTTCGCGGTGATACCTCACATGCATGGTGCAATTGCTGTTTACATATGACGCCAGACCGACGCTTGCGTTCGCCATTGGGCAAGAGCAGGGCAGGACAGGGGTGCTTTTTTTTTTTTTTTTTTTTTTTTATTATTAATTTTGCTTTTTTATTTTATTTTTAAACTGTTGCTTCCATATTTATTTGTTTTTATCACTTTTATTGTTATCTCAGGGAATGTAAATATCCCCTATGATAGCAATAGGTAATGACAGGTACTCTTTTTTGAAAAAACTGGGGTCTATTGGACCCTAGATCTTTCCTCTGCCCTCAAAGCATCTGACCACACCAAGATCGGTGTGATAAAATGCTTTCCCAATTTCCCAATGGCGCTTTTTATATCCGGGGGGGGGACATTCCCTCCCACTGCTTGTAAAAGCAGTCCAGAGGCTAATTAGCCACTAGGATTGCTTTTACATGAAAGCCGGCCGCTGGCTGAAAAGAATGATACCAAGATGATACCTAAACCCGCAGGCATCATTCTGGTATAAACATTCAAAGTCCAGCAACATACCAGTACGTTGCTGGTCCTTGTTGGACATGTATTGTAATCTTTTTTTTCATGCAGCCTGTTGGCTGAACGAAAAAAAAAGATTGATCGGTGGGTATGCCCACCATTAGAATACCACCCTTCATTCACCCACTTCTAATGATGGGCATACATGCACCATTTATATATGCCGAAGCATGGGGGCATCTTCTCGCAAAAGTTATGCCGCGTACACATGGTCAGACTTTTCCACGGGCAAGCCTCCGTCGGAATTTCGACCGTATATACGCGGCATTAGGAGCAAAATCGCTCCTCCGCTCCTGCTGCCCCAATGCTTCGGCATATATGCTTTTTTTTTTTTAACTGTGGTGGTGAAATCACCTCCTACAGCACTGGAGTCGCAGGGATCAGGCCTGTCTCTGCGAACGCTGCAGTTATGTGTGTTGTGTTTTGTAAGTGACAGTGATCGATCGATACTGCACTTGGGTGACCTGGGCTGGACGGAGGGGCAAAACGCAGGTGCTAGCAGGTATCTGGGCTGATCCCACTAACAGTGCGTTTTTGGGAACCCTAAACTGCTGGGGACGCTAGTATAGATCTGATCAGATCAGATATTGAGCTGATCAGATACTATACCACTAAGGGGGGTGTATGCTTCACGTGTGGGTGTTAGCGCTACTGGCACTAACCTGACGCTGCCTGGGGTGTGACGCAGACCCTCTCTGACGCTAAAACCTAACTGATATCACCCGCCGGGCGATCAGGGGGTTAAACCTTTATCGGTTTATATGGCGGGTGCCCTGACACTATAAAAAGCAAACTAACTAACCAGCGTCACCCGTAACACTTATATGATGATCACTGGTGAAAGGGTTAACTAGGGGCAATTAGGGGGTTAAAACCTTTATTAGGTAATATATGGGGGTACCTGACGCTATATAAAAACCTGACGGCGAACCTAAAAAAAAATTACTGGCTACCTATCGGCATCACCGACACTAAGACAACGATCATAAAAACGATTGCTTAGCGACAGTGGTGATAGGGGGTGAAAGGGTTACCTGGGGGGCGATCAGGGGGTTAAACCTTTATTAGATAATATATGGGGGTACCTGACGCTATAAAAACCTGCGGCGAACCTAAAAAAAATTACTGGCTACCGATCAGTATCGCCGACGCTAAGACATCGATCAGAAAAATTATCGCTTAGTGACAGTGGTGATAGGGGGTGAAAGGGTTACCTGGGGGGGCGATCAAGGGGGTTAAACCTTTATTAGGTAATATATGGGGGTACCCGACGCTATAAAAACCTGCGGTGAACCTAAAAAAAATTACTGGCTACCGATCAGCATCACCGACGCTAAGACATCGATCAGAAAAATGATCGCATAGCGACGGCGGTGCTAGGGGGTGAAAGGGTTACCTGGGGGGTGATCAAGGGGGTTAAACCTTTATTAGGTAATATATGGGGGTACCCGACGCTATAAAAACCTGCGGCGAACCTAAAAAAAATTACTGGCTACCGATCAGCATCGCCGACGCTAAGACATCGATCAGAAAAATTATAACTTAGTGACAGTGGTGATAGGGGGTGAAAGGGTTACCTGGGGGGCGATCAAGGGGGTTAAACCTTCATTAGGTAATATATGGGGGTACCCGACTCGATAAAAACCTGCGGCGAACCTAAAAAAAATTACTGGCTACCGATCAGCATCACCGACGCTAAGACATCGATCAGAAAAATGATTGCTTAGTGACGGCGGTGCTAGGGGGTGAAAGGGTTATCTGGGGGGTGATCAGGGGGTTAAACCTTTATTAGGGGGGGTTAGGGGGCTACACTGGGCCTAAAACTAAATGTAGTGACACTTTTACAGTCACAAATGTCACTGATTGCAGTGATCACTAAATAAATGGTCACTGCAATCAGTGACACTGTGACTGGAGGCTGGGGGGTGATCTGGGGGTGTCTGGGGGGGCCTGGGGGGGCGATTTATGTGCCTATGTGTCCTGGTGTCAGTGTGCTGTTTTGTGTACTAACCTGCATCTTCTCCTGTACGGCGCTCGGTATATGTGAGCGCCCCAGGAGAGATGACATCACTTCCTCCTTCCTGGCAGGCAGGGGAAGCTCTCTCATTCGCCGGGAGCGATCGAGAGGGGGTGGCCGGAATCGAACGGCCGTCCCCTCATGCCGGATCGCTCCCGAAGGTAAAACGACCACCCACTGTAAAGAAGGGGGGTCCGATCGGACCCCCCAACTATACAAAGGCAATCACGTATATGTACGTGATTCTGCCTGTCGGTGCCATTCTGCTGACGTATATTTACAGTGGGCGGTCGTTAAGTGGTTAAGATATTTGTGTATCGTCATCATATCCTCTCTTAAGCGTCTCTTCTCCAGAGAGAATCCTTTTTAAATGTTTGTAGTCATTCCTCGTAACTGAGGTCCTCTAGTCCCCTTATTTGCTTTGTTGCCCTTCTCTGGACTCTCTCCAATTCTAGAACATCCTTCCTGAGGACTTGTGACCAGAACTGGACAGCATATTTCAGATGTGGCCAGACCAGAGTTTTTTTAAATTAGAGGAATTATCATTGAGTAAATATTTATTGCATGCTGCTAGCTTTGCTTGCTGCAGATTGGTAATGCTTGCCATTGTTGTGCCTGTGATTTACTAGGAGCCCAGATCTTTTTCCATCCTGGATTCCCCAAAGGGCTCTCCCTCTAGCAAGCAACTTGCATTCATATTTTTAGCCCCCAAGTGTAATACCTTACAATTTAACCATGTCTTCCTGTCCCTGTGACACCATCATCCCCCCCCCCCATTTCCTGTCTAGGTGTCACATGCACAGAAAGTGAGAGAGTATCTCCCCAATGGGGTCACAGATAAAAAGAGTTTTGAGAGCTGATTGGAGAGAAGGGACACACCCCCCTTTACACAGCTCACAGGAACAGAGCTGAGGTTGTCAATCAGCTGGAGATCCCTCCCCTGTCACCTTTCTTCTCTTGGTGTCAGGAAAACTTTTCAGGAGTGACTGATAGCAGAGGAACGAAGCAGAAGACAGAAATGGAACTTAGTGCTCTGGATTGAAAGCGAACACTATAGAGGGATATGCTTTGTTCATACTTCATTATTGAGGTTTACAACCACTTTAAGTTAGGTTTTATCAGACTTTCTAAACAAAGGGCCAGTTTACTGTCCTCCAGACATTAGGGGTGCCAGACTGTGGCCATTGGGAGTATAAATTATCCTGACATCAATGGGAGTAAACAATGCATTTTTGGTATTAAGGAGAGGAATAGTGTCACATCATTGGTGTCAATGGGAGAAATAGTGTCCCATCCTTGGTGTCAGTGGGAGAAATAATACCCCATAGTTGATATCAGTTTGTGGAATAGTGCCCCACTGTAGGAGTCAATGGGAGAAATAGTGCTCCATTGTTGAACCCAGTAGGTTGAAATTATGCCCCATTGTTGGTGTCAGTAGGAGGAATAGTGCCCCATCATTGGTGTCAGTAGGAGGAATAGTGCCCCATCGTTGGTGTCAATGGGGAAAATAGTACCCCATTGTTGATGTCAGTAGTAGGAATTATTCCCTATTGTTGGTGTCAGTGGAAGGAATAACATCCCAATGTTGGTGTCAGTGGAAGGAATAGCATCCCAATGTTGGTGTCAGTGGGAGGAATAGCATCCCAATGTTGGTGTCAGTTTGAGGAATAGCGTTCCCAATATTAGTGTCAGTGGGAGGAATAGTGTCCCAATATTGGTGTTATTGGGAGGAATAGTGTCCCAATATTGGTGTCAATGGAAGCAATAGTGTCCCAATATTGGTGTCAGTGGGAGGAATAGTGTCCCAATATTGGTGTTATTGGGAGGAATAGTGTCCCAATGTTGGTGTCAGTGGGAGGAATAGTGTCCCAATATTGGTGTCAGTGGGAGAAATAGTGTCCCGATATTGGTGTCAATGGAAGGAATAGTGTCCCAATATTGGTGTCAGTGGGAGGAATGGTATTCCAATATTGGTGTCAGTGGGAGGAATAGTGTCCCAATATTGGTGTCAATGGAAGGAATAGTGCCCCATCATTGGTGTCAGTGGGAGGAATAGTATTCCAATATTGGTGTCAGTGGGAGGAATACTGTCCCAATATTGGTGTCAGAGGGAGGAATAGTGTCCCAATATTGGTGTCAGTGGGAGGAATAGTGTCCCAATATTGGTGTCAGTGGGAGAAATAGTGTCCCGATATTGGTGTCAATGGAAGGAATAGTGTCCCAATATTGGTGTCAGTGGGAGGAATGGTATTCCAATATTGGTGTCAGTGGGAGGAATAGTGTCCCAATATTGGTGTCAATGGAAGGAATAGTGCCCCATCATTGGTGTCAGTGGGAGGAATAGTATTCCAATATTGGTGTCAGTGGGAGGAATACTGTCCCAATATTGGTGTCAGAGGGAGGAATAGTGTCCCAATATTGGTGTCAGTGGGAGGAATAGTGTCCCAATATTGGTGTCAATGGAAGGAATAGTGTCCCAATATTGGTGTCAATGGAAGGAATAGTGCCCCATTATTGGTGTCAGTGGGGGGAATAGTATTCCAATTTTGGTGTCAGTGGGAGAAATAATGTCTTTTAGTAGTGGAAGGAAAAGTGCCTACAGGGCCAGATAAAGGCAAGCAAAGGGACACAGTTTGGAGACCACTGCTATGAAATGACGACAACTATGGACGGACCAATCTTAGATCACAAAGCCCCGTGGTAAAATCGAAGGAGCCAACCATAACAAGAGCGAGTAATTGAAATTAGAGGAGAGCGGCACTTGGCGGGTTAAAGTGGCAGGCCGAAACCCCAGCAAAGTGGCTTAATGGAAGTGACATATTAGGTCAGCGGAGACGTTGTAAAACATATTAAAGGTTGCAGGGTGCAGGGACGCGCTGGTGTTGCGGCGTGTCTGGCCCCCCCGGTCCCCATGTCCCTCTCTGGGGATCCCAGCTGCCTGTTTGGCAGATTAACACTCAGCAATCTCTGCTTGCAGGTTACACAAGTAGCTGATACAGGGGGAGAGATGGCGGCAGCTATTAATCACACGACCTTTACAAGGGAACAGAAATCCGATCAGCAGCCGCTGACTCCAGAGGAAAAGATATTAAACAGCAGCACAGACGGCTGAGACTGAGGGAGAGTAGGGAAAGGGGGGGGAGTGCCAGAGAGGCGAGCGGCGGGAGGGGGGATATTGTAAGGTGGGGGGTAGACAGCAGGTAAGATGAGAGAGAGTTGATGGAGTGAATGAATATAAATTTTATACAGCATTGCAAAGATCAAGGCCTTTTACCGCCGGTACTACAGGATGGCCCCTTTGGTAGCTCAGCATCCTGCAAATCCTACATGAGCTGCTAAGGAGGTCAATTGGCCCTCCAGCCACATAGTAATAATCATTTTTATTACATCTCCCCCTCCTCCGAGACGAGCTTAGAAAAAAAGCGACAAAGACGAAAATAATGGCGTTGCCGTCGCCATTTGTATTGGCCGTGAAAGATTCAGGGTTGTCATCTTTATCCTTGTTGCACTACTGAACATATGCATATCAGAGCATGTTCATATTCATTTAGGCCCCTTTCACACTGAGGCGTTTTTACCGCGTTTTCGCGGTAAAAATATCGCTGTAAAAATGCCTGAAATAATCCTGCCCCATTATTCTCAATGTGAAAGCCCTGAGGGCTTTCACACTGAGGTGTTTTGCTGGCTGTGCGTTGGAAAAAATCCTGCAAACAGCTTTTTTGGAGCATCTTTAGGACGCTAAAAATAGCGCTGTAAAAACACCTATCTCCATTGAAATGAATGAGTAACGCGGTAAAACACATAGGCGTTAGCGGTAAAATCGCGGTAAAATACTAATAATTTTTTGGCGTTTTTCCAACGCCTCAGTGTGAAAGGGGCCTTACTGATATCTATGCTGGCAGAGGCTGGCAGCAAGATCCTGTGTAAAAGACGCATCTAACGGACATGGCGGCCTGGCAGAGGCAGTATAGGCAAGAAGTTGTGTCGCTGTTTTGATGGCCCTCCCTCGACAACCAACCTAAATCTAGAAATGCAGCTGTTTAGGGCTGTAACCATAATGCTCTGCTTCAAAAAAAATAAAAAATAAAAATGAATAAATAATCGCATGCGGCAGACAGTACTACCACCAAGTATAGCCCATTCAAATTAATGGGACCGTGCTGCAGCCGTGTGCAATGTGCGCAGTTGCAGTGAAGTGGGTATGCATTTTGAAGCAGGCGGCAAAGAGGCAGCAAATCATGTACTTACTACCTGTCAAACGCCATCTGAAAAGCAATTCATTTTGGATCACTTTTTAGAGGGGCGGTACTATAGCCACACGTGAGCGAACGCCAAGGGCAAAGCATTGCGGGCGCGGCAAAAAAGTAAACAGAATGTCGCATTCTGCCAGCAGTAGTGCCGCCATGCCAAAACCACCTTGCAACCATGGACAATGCATGTGGTTGTGGTATGGTGGATCACTTTATTAGGTACACCTTGCTAGTACCGGGTTGGACCCCCCTTTGCCTTCAGAACTGCCTTAATTCTTCATGGTATAGATTCAACAAGGTGCTGGAAACGTTCCTCAGAGATTTTGGTCCATATTGACATGATAGCATTATCCTGCTGGAAGGAACCATCAGAAGATGGGTACACTGTAGTCATAACGGGATGGACATGGTCAGCAACAATACTCAGGTAGGCCGTGGCATTTAAACGATGCTCAATTGGTACCAAGGGGCCCAAAGTGTGCCAAGAAAATATCCCCCTCACCATTGCACCACCAGCCTGAACCATTGATACAAAGCAGGATGGAGCCATAAGGTTGTTTATGCCAAATTCTGACTAGGGATGAGCTTTATGTTCGAGTCGAACGTGAGTTAGACTCGAACATTACCTGTTCGCCCGTTCGGTGAACAGCGAACAATTTGGGGTGCTCACGGAAAATTCGAAAAGCCGCGGAACACCCTTTAAAAGTCAATGGGAGAAATCTAAAGTGCTAATTTTAAAGGTTAATATGCAAGTTATTGTCATAAAAAGTGTTTGGGGACCCGGGTCCTGCCTCAGGGGACATGTATCAATGCAAAAAAAAGTTTTAAAGACGTCCGTTTTTTCGGGAGCAGTGATTTTAATAATGCTTAACCACTTAAGCCCCGGACCATTTGGTAGCTAGAGGACCAGAGGTGATTTCAAAATTTTGCACTGCGCTGCTTTAACTGTAAATTGTGCGGAGATGCAATGTTGTACCCAAACGAAATTTGCGTCCTTTTCTTCCCACAAATAGATCTTTCTTTTAATGGTATTTGATTGCCTCTGCGATTTTTATTTTTTGCGATATAAACGGAAATAGACCAAAATTTTGGAAAAAAAAAGATATTTTCTACTTTTTGTTATAAGAAAAATCGAATAAACTCAATTTTAGTCATACATTTAGGCCAAAATGTATTCAGCCACATGTCTTTAGTAAAAAAAATGTCAATAAGCGTATATTTATTGGTTTGCGCAAAAGTTATAGCGTCTACAAACTAGGGTACATTTTCTGGAATTTACACAGCTTTTAGTTTATGACTGCCTATCTCATTTCTTGAGGTGCTAAAATGACAGGGCAGTACAAAACCCCCCCAAATGACCCCATTTTAGAAAGTAGACATCCCAAGGAAATTGCTGAGAGGCATGTTGAGCCCATTGAATATTTTTTTTTTGTCTCAAGTGATTGAATAATGGCAAAAAAAAAAAAAAAATTACAAAAAGTTGTCACTAAATGATATATTGCTCACACATGCCATGGTTATATGTGGAATTGCACCCCAAAATACATTTTGCTGCTTCTCCTGAGTACGGGGATACCACATGTGTGGGACTTTTTGGGAGCCTAGCCGCGTACAGGCCCCCGGAAACCAAGCACCGCCTTCAGGATTTCTAAGGGCGCAAATTTTTGATTTCACTCCTCACTACCTATCACAGTTTTGAAGGCCATAAAATGCCAAAATAGCACAAAACCCCCCCAAATGACCCCATTTTAGAAAGTAGACACCCCAAGGAAATTGCTGAGAGGCCTGTTGAGCCCATTGAATATTTTTTTTTTGTCCCAAGTGATTGAATAATGACAAAAAAAAAAAAAAAAATTACAAAAAGTTGTCACTAAATGATATATTGCTCACACATGCCATGGTTATATGTGGAATTACACCCCAAAATACATTTTGCTGCTTCTCCTGAGTACGGGAATACCACATGTGTGGGACTTTTTAGGAGCCTAGCCACGTACGGGACCCCGAAAACCAAGCACCGCCTTCAGGATTTCTAGGCACAAATTTTTGATTTCACTCCTCACTACCTATCACAGTTTCGAAGGCCATAAAATGCCAAAATAGCACAAAACCCCCCCAAATGACCCCATTTTGGAAAGTAGACACCCCAAGCTGTTTGCTGAGAGGCATGGTGAGTATTTTACAGCTCTCATTTGTTTTTGAAAATGAAGAAATATTTTTTTTTTTCTTTTTTTTTTTATAAATTTTCAAAACTTTGTGACAAAAAGCGAGATCTGCAAAATACTCACAATACCTCTCAGCAAATAGCTTGGGGTGTCTACTTTCCAAAATGGGGTCATTTGGGGGGGTTTTGTGCCATCTGGGCATTCCATGGCCTCCGAAACTGTGATAGGCAGTGAGAAGTGAAATCAAAAATTTACACCCTTAGAAAGCCTGAAGGCGGTGATTGGTTTTTGGGGTCCCGTACGCGGCTAGGCTCCCAAAAAGTCTCACACATGTGGTATCCCCGTACTCAGGAGAAGCAACAGAATGTATTTTGGGGTGCAATTCCACATATGCCCATGGCATGTTTGAGCAATATATCATTTAGTGACAACTTTGTGCAAAAAAAAAAAAAAAATTGTCTTTTTTCCGCAACTTGTGTCAACATATAAAATATTCCATGGACTCGACATGCCTCTCAGTATATAGCTTGGGGTGTCTACTTTCCAAAATGGGGTCATTTGGGGGGGTTTTGAACTGTTCTGGCATTTTATACACAACATTAGGAAGCTTACATCCACTCTTCTAACCACTTGAAGACAAAGCCCTTTTCTTTCTCGTACATCACGGGACACAGAGCGACATAGTCATTACTAATGGGTTATATAGATACCGTCAGGTGCTGGCACTGGCAACTTCCAAAACCGGAAGTACCCTCCCCTATATAAGCCCCTCCCATCCGGGAGCACCTCAGTTTTTTGCCAGTGTCTAAGGTGTTGGCCAAGAAGAAACATGTGTTTTTCACTGAGCTTGCGTACAGGTTCTTTTGGGCCTCAGTAAGCTATTCCGGATCCGACCAAAAAAGCTTCATAGCTAAACGGTCGGTACCCGGGCCTTGCAGAGAAGAGCAAGGTTTTGCCTGTAATGCTTCTCTTAGGAGAGCTGGACCCTGGGATCCAGAGCTCTGGTCATACCCACGACCAAGATGTTTTCTGTGCAGGGTGCTATACAGGTCCAGGGGAGTGGAATCCTTGGGAACCCGGTCCCTGAAGGTTTGATTACAATGCCTGCCGTGATAGGTGAAGTTTGGGCTTTTGTGGACCAAACAAAGTCCTGCGGCGGGGAACAGGTAAGTGGGGGCCCCCAGGAACTTGGTTCTATTGGGGGACCCCCAAGCCTAATTTGTCTTTCTGTCTGTTACCTAATGGTATTCCCGCAAAATTCTGTGCATGCCTGTAACTACTAAAAAAATGTAATAATTTTTAATGGTGGTCAAGAAAAAAAAAAAAATATATATATTTTTTTATATATATTTAAGATATTAGACTGCGGTACCTGTGTTTGTCCACTAGAGGCCGCTGTGGAATGTTTTCTTGTCATGTGGACTAGTTTCTTCTCAGCAGAGCAAGTCCAGGCAGATGGTGAGTTCTCTTATGGGAAACTGCTTCCTCTGCCATGTTGCAATGCTCGTCCATCCCCCGGCCTGCGGCAAAGAGGGGCCCTGGCTCTTGTCCCTAGTCTCCATTTTTCAAAATTAGCGCCGAAGGCGCACGTGGCCGCGCGCGTGCGCGTGCACGCGCCTCTATATATAGAGGTGAGCCAGGAAAGGGGGCGGAGCCTGGGGATGACGCTCTGTGTGCGCCGCAGCGCTTCTGCGCATGTGCGGGCGTCCCAGCATGTAAAAACCACAGTTTTGGGTGGTGAGCTGGCTATGAAGTACAGAGCTGGCAACATTTAAAAAAGGGCATACAGCAAGCGGTTGATACAGGCATCCCCTAGAAAGGCACATTAGTAGACACCAACTGTGATATAGCAGCAATTGTGCTAGACTATTCTCAGTAAAAGTGGTGTATTACGGCTGGAATACCTCAGCTTTAGGCTTAGGAATATGCCGTCCAGAAGCTCCGGAACTGAATCTTCCAGGAAGCGAAGGGGGTCTCATCGGGCTCGGAGGATCTTGGGCATACTTCTGCTGCACCAGTCTCCCCTGAAGTTCAGAGGTAAGTGACCGTAGAGACCCCGCAGGGGTACTTGGTACTGTGGCTGTCCTCAGTTCACCTGCTCCTGTGTATGTAACAGAGGAGGTTTTTTCCTCAGCTCTGGGAGGATTAGAGAGAGATTGTCAACATTGATCGCTGCCTCCCTGTCAGGGAAAGCACGCCCGATCTCCGTCTCCTCCTTCAGAGTGCCTGTTAGCAGAGCAACAGTCCCATACAGGGATCGACCTGCCTGAAGGGGATCAGGATGAGGTTGATTCTGTTATAGAGGAATCAACAGTGGGGGAACCTTTTCTCAGCATCTCAAGCTGAAAGATTATGGGTTCAGTCTCTGACTAACATGGTCCGATCAGCATTTAAAAATGCACCTTGCGGAACCATCAACCACTACTGTATCCTCGTTGGGGTTGCTAGAAGCCCCCAGACTGTCTGTTCTTTTCCACTTCACCCTTTACTGAAAGGGCTCATTTACCAGGATTGGGAACGTCCTGAGAAAATATTTATTCCCCCAAGAGATTTCCGGTGGTCTATCCCATGGAGGATAAGTTCATCGAAAAAAAAATAAAAAAAATAAAAAAATGGAAGGTCCCTACAGTGGACGCAGCCATCTCTTGTATGTATAAATCACTGACATGCCCAGTGGATAATGTCCAAATGTTCAAGAACCCAATAGATAAAAGATTGGAGTCCTTATGAAAATCTGCTTCTTTCTACAGCAAGCTTGGTGACACAACCAGCAGTAGCAGCTATTGGGGTCTGCTAAGCAGTGAAGGATCAGTTAAAACAGGTCTTGAGGGACTTGACAGATCAGCAGGCTTTGCCCTAGCTGATCTGCCTTGAGCCTTAGGCTTTGCGGTTGACGCCATAAAGGATTCAGTCCATCAGGCCTCCCGCCTTACGCTGTCTATAGTACATATGCGTAGGCTCCTATGGCTCAAAAACTGGTCTGCTGAAGCTCCCTGTAAAGAATGGCTGGTTAGCGTCCCATTTCATGGTGAACGCTTATTCAGGGAAAACCTGGACAAATATATCCAGAAAATTTCCAGCGGTAAAAATACGCTCTTGTCGGTTAAAAACAGAGTTAGAGGTCCCTCTTTAAGAGGCCTGCTTCTCCAGTCCCTGGGGCATCGGCTGTGTAACAGTTCCGACGGCCTCCTCGGTTAATTCCCGGGGGTAAGAAACAGGGACAATAGCAGGGTAATGAGAAACCCTGGGTCAGGGGAGGTACAAAACCTCCCCCAAAGTTAAATTCATTGAAGCCCCCACGCAGTCGGGTGGGGGGGAGGACTCCAGTTGTTCGCAAGAGACCTGGCGGGACACGATCAAGACAAGATAGGTGCTCTCCGCAGTATGTTTGGGATACAGTTTGAAGTTAAAAGACTCTCCTCCTTCCCATTTTTGAGGTCAAACGTGCCAAGGGATCCCCGGAAGAGAGAGTCCCTCCTGTTGGTACTAGAACAACTATTGCTCCAAGGAGTAATTATGGAGGTTCCCCTGGAAGAATGAGGGTTCGGGTTTTACTCAAACCTCTTTACAGTCCCGAAGCAAACGCGGACGGGAGGCCCATATTAATTCTAAAAGGGCTATACAAATTCCTGTATATCAGGACTTTCCAATAGAGTCAATCCGATCGGTGGCCACTGCCCTACAAGGGGAGGATTGGTTAGCCGCGATCGACATCAAAGATGCTTATTTGCGCATTCCCATCTTTTCCAGTCCACCAAAAATTTCTACGCTTTGCAGTAGAAGGGCGCCATTTTCAGTTCAGAGCCTTACCCTTCGGTTCGGCCACAGCACCACGAGTGTTTACAAAAATTCTGGTCCTTTATTGGCCAATCTAAGAACACAAGGTGTAATGATAATGGCATATCTAGATGACTTGTTGCTGATAGACCACTCAGTGAAAAAACTAGACGTGGTCGTTCACAAGACAATCAAGTATCTGGAATCTCACGGTTGGATTATCAACCGAGACAAGTCACCCCTAAAAACCAGTCAAAAGTCTGGAATACTTGGGGCTAAGGTTGGATTCAGGCCAGAGAAAAATATTCTTGCCTCGAGGAAAGGTGTTGTCTTTGAAAGATTTGATCCACTTAGTGGGTACAAAAAAGACAGCCGTCCATACGCCTGTATATGAGGCTGCTGGGAAAGATGGTGGCATCATTCGAAGCAGTACCCTACGGTCAATTCCATTCAAGGAATTTGCAAGGGGCCATACTGTCAGCCTGGAACAGAAAAGTTCAGGCCCTAGACTTACAATGTCCTTGTCCCCTTCCGTTCGCAAGAGCCTCCGTTGGTGGTTGGTTCCCCAGAATCTGGAAAAAAGATCCTTCAGTCCGATTTCTTGGAAGGTGGTCACTACAGATGCCAGCCTTATAGGCTGGGGAGCAGTACTGGAGCAATGGTCTCTCCAGGGCAGATGGTCGGATGCAGAAAAGGCCCTGCCCATCAATCTCTTAGAGATACGAGCAGCCCGGTATGCTCTAGTAGCATGGACATCCAAACTCCAAGGGTCCCCTGTCAGAATTCAATCATCAGGGGGGCACCAGGAGTCGGGCAGCCCAGAGGGAAGTAAATTACATCCTGAAATGGGCAGAAAAATATGTCCCAGCCATATCTGCGGTATTCATTCCAGGAGTGGAGAATTGGAAGGCGGACTTTCTAAGTCGCCAGCAATTAGGCCCAGAGGAAGGGTCCCTTCACCCCGAGGTTTTCTGGACAATATGTCAGCGGTGGGGAACATCGGATGTAGATCTTCTAGCATCCAGATTCAACGCAAAGGGGGACAGGTTTGTCTCTCGGACAAGGGATCCCCTAGCTTGCGGCTCGGATGCCCTAGTGTTCCCTTGGGATCAGTTCAAGCTGATATATGCATTCACACCGCCACAATGGTTACCTCGATTACTCCGCAGAATCAGGGTAGAAAAGAAACCAGTGATTCCGGTGGCTCCAGCGTGGCCCCGAAGAGCGCGGTACGCGGAGATTGTAAAATTTCAGTGGGGAGTCCTTGGACTCTCCCACGTCGTCCGGACCTGCTTTCGCAGGGACCGATATACCACCCTTCCTTACCAGCCCTAGGTTTGACGGCCTGGCTATTGAAGCCCACATTCTAAAAAAGAGAGGGCTCTCTAATGCTGTGGTAGCTACCATGATCAATGCCAGGAAGCCGGTATCCAGGCAGATCTACTATAGAATCTGGAAGGCGTACATCGCGTGGTGTGAGGCCAAGAAATGGCATCCACATAAGTACGTAATAGGTAGGATTCTGGACTTCCTACAGTGGGCTGTAGATAGGAAGCTTGCCTTGAGTACTATCAAGGGTCAGATTTCGGCCTTGTCAATATTTTTTCAAAGGCCTTTGGCTTCGCATTCACTAGTCAAAGCCTTTATACAAGGAGTGATGCGTATTAGTCCTCCGGTTAATATTCCCATATGTCCATGGGATCTAAACTTGGTTCTGTCGGTTCTACAGAAACAACCATTTGAACCATTACAGCATATTTCCTTGGTGCTTCTCACCAGGAAATTGATTTTTCTAGTAGCCATTTGTTCGGCTAAAAGAGTATCGGAATTAGCAGCTATGTCCTGTAAGGAGCCATATCTGGTTATCCATAAGGACAGAGTAGTGTTACGTCCTCATCCAGCCTTTCTTCCTAAGGTGGTATCGAGGTTTCATTTGAACCAAGATGTGGTTCTTCCTTCTTTTTTCCCCAAACCTACTTCGGTAGAGGAAAAGTTATTGCATTCTTTGGATGTAGTAAGAGCAGTTAAAGCTTATCTAAAAGCCACTGCTCAGATTCGCAGAACGGATACTTTGTTTGTTCTGCCGGAAGGCCCCAGAAAGGGTCAGGCAGCGTCAAAATCTACTTTAGCCAAGTGGATTCGACAGGTCATTATGCAAGCTTATGGCTTGAGAAGGAGACCGCCTCCGTTCAAAGTTAGAGCGCACTCCACGAGAGCAGTTGGAACTTCATGGGCAGTGCATTACCAGGCCTCCCTGGCTCAAATCTGTAAGGCCGCAACATGGTCTTCAGTTCACACGTTTACTAGGTTCTACCAGGTGGACGTTAGAAGTCAGGAGGATGTCGCCTTTGGGCGCAGTGTGTTGCAGGCCGCAAAAGATCCTCATGTCTGATAGCGCTCAGCTTATATATGGTGTATCCCCCCCCTCATTTGGCATTGCTTTAGGACATCCCATTAGTAATGACTATGTCGCTCTGTGTCCCGTGATGTACGAGAAAGAAAATAGGATTTTTATAACAGCTTACCTGTAAAATCCTTTTCTTGGAGTACATCACGGGACACAGAGCTCCCGCCCCTCTTTGGGGACACTTATTGCTTTGCTACAAAACTGAGGTGCTCCCGGATGGGAGGGGCTTATATAGGGGAGGGTACTTCCGGTTTTGGAAGTTGCCAGTGCCAGCACCTGACGGTATCTATATAACCCATTAGTAATGACTATGTCGCTCTGTGTCCCGTGATGTACTCCAAGAAAAGGATTTTACAGGTAAGCTGTTATAAAAATCCTATTTTTGACACTTTTTGTTTACATGAAAACATTTTTTTTTTTTGCAAGAAAATTATGTTGAACCCCCAAACATTATATATATTTTTAAAGCAAAGGCCCTACAAATTAAAATGGTGGGTGTTGCATTTTTTTTTCTACACAGTATTTGCGCAGCGATTTTTCAAACGCATTTTTTGGGGAAAAAATACACTTTTTTAAATTTTAATGCACTAAAACACACTATATTGCCCAAATGTTTGATGAAATAAAAAAGATGATCTTAGGCCGAGTACATAGATACCAAACACGACATGCTTTAAAATTTCGCACAAACGCGCATTGGCGACAAACTACATACATTTTTAAAAGCCTTTAAAAGCCTTTACAGGTTACCCCGTTAGATTTACAGAGGAGGTCTACTGCTAAAATTACTGCCCTCGATCTGACCTTTGCGGTGATACCTCACATGCATGGTGCAATTGCTGTTTACATATGACGCCAGACCGACGCTTGCGTTAGCCATTGGGCAAGAGCAGGGCAGGACAGGGGTGCTTTTTTTTATTTTTTATTATTAATTTTGTTTTTTTATTTTATTTTAAAATTTTTCCTTCCATATTTTATTTTTTTTTATCATTTTTATTGTTATCTCAGGGAATGTAAATATCCCCTATGATAGCAATAGGTAGTGACAGGTACTCTTTTTTAAAAAAACTGGGGTCTTCTAGACCCTAGATCTTTCCTCTGCCCTCAAAGCATCTGACCACACCAAGATCGGTGTGATAAAATGCTTTCCCAATTTCCCAATGGCACTTTTTATATCCGGGGGGGGGGCATTCCCTCCCACTGCTTGTAAAAGCAGTCCAGAGGCTAATTAGCCACTAGGATTGCTTTTACATGAAAGCCGGCCGCTGGCTGAAAAGAATGATACCAAGATGATACCTAAACCCGCAGGCATCATTCTGGTATAAACATTCAAAGTCCAGCAACATACCAGTACGTTGCTGGTCCTTGTTGGACATGTATTGTAATCTTTTTTTTTCATGCAGCCAGTTGGCTGAACGAAAAAAGAGATTGATCGGTCGGTATGCCCACCATTAGAATACCGCCCTTCATCCACCCACTTCTAATGATGGGCATACATGCACCATTTATATATGCCAAAGCATGGGGGCATCCTCCCGCAAAAAAGTTATGCCGCACACACATGGTCGGACTTTTCCACGGGCAAGCCTCCGTCGGAATTTCGACCCTATGTACGCAGCATTAGGAGCAAAATCGCTCCTCCGCTCCTCCGCCCCTGCTGCCCCAATGCTTCCGATATTGATCTGATCAGATACTATACCACTAAGGGGGGTGTATGCTTCACGCGTGGGTGTTAGCGTTACTGGCACTAACCTGACGCTGCCTGGACTGTGACGCAGACCCTCTCTGACGCTAAAACCTAATTGATATCACCCGCCGGGCGATCAGGGGGTTAAACCTTTATTGGGTTATATATACGGCGGGTGCCCTGACACTATAAAAAGCAAACTAACTAACCAGCGTCACCCGTAACACTTTTATGGTGATCACTGGTGAAAGGGTTAACTAGGGGCAATTAGAATGTTAAAACCTTTATTAAATAATATATGGGGGTACCTGACGCTATAAAAACCTGCAGCAAACCTAAAAAAAAATACTGGCTACCGATCTGCATCACCGACGCTAAGACAGCGATCAGAAAAATGATCGCTTAGCGACAGTGGTGATAGGGGGTGAAAGGGTTACCTGGGGGGCGATCAAGGGTGTTAAACCTTTATTAGATAATTTATGGGGGTACCTGACGCTATAAAAACCTGCGGCGAACCTAAAAAAAATTACTGGCTACCGATCTGCATCACCGACGCTAAGACAGCGATCAGAAAAATGATCGCTTAGCGACAGTGGTGATAGGGGGTGAAAGGGTTACCTGGGGGGTGATCAAGGGTGTTAAACCTTTATTAGATAATTTATGGGGGTACCTGACGCTATAAAAACCTGCGGCGAACCTAAAAAAAATAACTGGCTACCTATCGGCATCACCGACAATAAGACAGCGATCAGAAAAACGATCGCTTAGCGACAGTGGTGATAGGGGGTGAAAGGGTTACCTGGGGGGCGATCAAGGGGTTAAACCTTTATTAGGTAATATATTGGGGTACCTGACGCTATAAAAACCTGCGGCGAACCTAAAAAAAATAACTGGCTACCGATCGGCATCACCGACAATAAGACAGCGATCAGAAAAACGATCGCTTAGCGACAGTGGTGATAGGGGGTGAAAGGGTTACCTGGGGGGCGATCAAGGGGGTTAAACCTTTATTAGGTAATATATGGGGGTACCTGACGCTATAAAAACCTGCGGCGAACCTAAAAAAAACTGGCTACCGTTCGGCATCACCGACAATAAAACAGCGATCAGAAAAACGATTGCTTAGTGACAGTGGTGATAGGGGGTGAAAGGGTTACCTGGGGGGCGATCAAGGGGGTTAAACCTTTATTAGATAATATATGGGGGTACTCGACGCTATAAAAACCTGCGGCGAACCTAAAAAAAATTACTGGCTACCGATCGGCATCAGCGACGCTAAGGCGGCGATCAGAAAAATGATTGCTTAGCGACAGTGGTGATAGGGGGTGAAAGGGTTATCTGGGGGGCGATCAGGGGGTTAAATCTTTATTGGGGGGGGTTAGGGGGCTACACTGGACCTAAAACTAAACTTTGGTGACACTTTTACAGTCACAAATGTCACTGATTGCAGTGATCAGTAAATAAATGGTCACTGCAATCAGTGACACTGTGGCTGGGGGCTGGGGGGTGATCTGGGGGGTGATCTGGGGGTGTCTGGGGGGGGCCTGGTGGGGGCGATTTATGTACCTATGTGTCCTGGTGTCAGTGTAGTGTTTTGTGCACTAACCTGGCATCTTCTCCTGTACGGCGCTCGGTATATGTGAGCGCCGCAGGAGAGATGACATCACTTCCTCTGCCTGTGTAAACATTACACAGGCAGGGGAAGCTCTCTCATTCGCCGGGAGCGATCAAGAGGGGGTGGCCGGAATCGAACGGCCGTCCCCTCATGCCTGATCGCTCCCGATCAGTTAACCACCGCTCACTGTAAAGAAGGGGGGTCCGATCGGACCCCCCAACTATACAAAGGCAATCACGTATATATACGTGATTCTGCCTGTCGGTGCCATTCTGCCGACGTATATTTACAGTGGGCGGTCGTTAAGTGGTTAAAGTGAAACAATAAAAGTGAAATATTCCTTTAAATTTCGTACCTGGGGGTGTCTAAAGTATTCCTGTAAAGTAGCGCATGTTTCCTGTGTTTATAACAGTCCCTGCACAAAATGTCATTTCTGAAGGAAAAAAAGTAATTTAAAACTACTCGTGGCTGTAATGAATTGTCGGTCCCGGCAATACATAGAAAAGTCATTGAATGTCATTGAAAAATAAAAAATAAAATGCGTGGGGGTCCCCCAAAATCCCATTAACAGGCCCTTCAGGTCTGGTATGGATTTTAAGGGGAACCCCGCACCAGAATTAAAAGAAAAATGGTGTGGGGTCCCCCCAAAAATCCATACCAGACCCTTATCCGAACACGCAACCTGGCAGGCCGCAGGAAAAAGGGGGGGCGAGAGAGCGCCCCCCCCTCCTGAACCATACCAGGCCACATGCCCTCAACATGGGGGGGATGTCCCCATGTTGATATGGACAAGGGCCTCATTCCCGCAACCCTTGCCCGGTGGTTGTGGGGGTCTGCGGGCGGGGGGCTTATCGGAATCTGGAAGCCCCCTTTAACAAAGGGGACCCCCAGATTCCGCCCCCATGTGAATTGGTAACAGGGTACATTGTACCCCTACCATTTCACAAAAGAAAGTAACAGACACCGTTGTCAAAAGCCCCTTATTAAAAATAAGAAAATAAAAAAAGCCATTCCAGCGTTGTAATGCAGTCTGTCCAGCGACGATCCATGAATCTCCAGCGATGCAGCGAGTCTCCAGCGATGAACGACGCACATCTTCACTGCACAGGAGCCTCCCGGCTAATGACGCGCAAGCAGTGTTGACAGTTCTTTTATAACCGAGGTCGGAAACCCCCGTGATGTGTTAGAGGGGGCGGGGTTACCCGTCCCACCCCCTCTAATGCGTCACGGAAAACCCCCATGACGCGTTAGAGGGGGCGGGGTTACCCGTCACGTCACAGGTGGGCCCGACCTCGGTTATAAAAGAACTGTCAACACTGCTTGCGTGTCATTAGACGGGAGGCTCCGGTGCAGGAAAGATGTGCGTCGTTCATCGCTGGAGACTCGCCGCATCGCTGGAGATTCATGGATCATCGTTGGACAGACTGCATTACAACACTGGAATGGCTTTTTTTATTTTTAATAAAGGACTTTTCACAACGGTGTCTGTGTGGTTTTTTAAATTTTTGACACTTTCTTTTGTGAAATGGTAGGGGTACAATGTACCCCGTTACCAATTCACATAGGGGGGGCCGGAATCTGGGGGTCCCCTTTGTTAAAGGGGGCTTCCAGATTCTGATAAGCCCCCCGCCCGCAGACCCCTACAACCACCGGACAATGTTGAGGGCATGTGGCCTGGTACGGTTCAGGAGGGGGGGGCGGCGCTCTCTCGTCCCCCCTCTTTTCCTGCGGCCTGCCAGGTTGAGTGCTCGGATAAAAGTCTGGTATGGATTTTTGGGAGGACCCCACGCCATTTTTTTTTCATTTTTGGTTCGGGGTTCCCCTTAAAATCCATACCAGACCTGAAGGGCCTGTTAATGGAATTTTGGGGGACCCCCACGCATTTCTTTTTTTTATTTTTCAATGACTTTAATTACTTTTCTCTGTATTGCCGGGACCCGACAATTCATTACAGCCGCGAGTACTTTTAACCACTTGACAACTGGGCACTTAAATCCCCTTAATAACCAGACCAATTTTCAGCTTTTGGTGCTCTCACATTTTGAATGAAAATTACTCAGTCATGCAACACTGTACCCATATGAAATTTCTGTCCTTTTTTTCACACAAATAGAGCTTTTATTTGGTGGTATTTTATTACCTCTGCGGTTTTTATTTTTTTCGCTATAAATGAAAAAAGACCGAAAATTTTGGAAAAAAATGCATTTTTCTTCATTTCTATTATAAAATTTTGCAAATAAGTAATTTTTCCTCATAAATTTGGCCAAATATTTATACTGCTACATATATTTGGTAAAAATAACCCAAATTAGTGGATATTATTTAGTCTGTGTGAAAGTTATAGGGTCTACAAGCTATGGTGCCAATTACTGAAAATTGATCAATTTGATCACACCTGATGTACTGTCATTTCTTGAGACCCTAACAAGCCAGTAAAGTACAAATACCCCCCAAATGACCCCTTTTTGGAAAGTAGACATTCCAAGGTAGTTAGTAAGAGGCATAGTTAGTTTTTTGAAGTTGTCATTTTTTCCCACAATTCTTTGCAAAATTAAGATGATTATTATTTTTATTTTTTTTCACACCAAATTGTCATTATAACAGGTTACTTCTCTCACATGGCATGTACATTCCACAAATGACACCCCAAAATATATTCTGCTGCTCCTCCCGAGTATGGCGATACCACATGTGTGAGACTTTTATACAGCCTGCCCACATACAGAGGTCCAACACTGAAGTAGCAACTTCAGGCGTTCTAGGAGCGTAAATTACACATCTAATCTCTCAACCACCTATTACACTTTTGAAGGCCCTGGAGCACCAGGACAATGGAAACGCCCACAAAGTGACCCCATTTTGGAAAGCTAACACCCCAACGTATAATCTATGAGGCATAATGAGTATTTTGAACGGTTCATTTTTTTCCAGAAGTTTTTGGAATATGTGGAAAAAAAATGAAAACGCAATTTTTTTACATAAAGTTGTCCATTTATAGGATATTTCCAACACATAGCATGTACACAGCAAAAATGACACCCCAAAATATATTCTGCTGCTCCTCCTGAGTATGACGATACCAAATGTGTGAGACTTTTATACAGCCTGGCCACATACAGAGGTCCAACACTGAAGTAGCAACTTCAGGCGTTCTAGGAGCATAAATTACACATCTAATCTCTCAACCACCTATTACATTTTTGAAGGCCCTGGAGCACCAGGACAATGGAAACGCCCACAAAGTGACCCCATTTTGGAAAGCTAACACCCCAACGTATAATCTATGAGGCAAAATGAGTCTTTTGAACGGTTCATTTTTTTCCAGAAGTTTTTGGAAAATGTGGAAAAAAAATGAAAACGCAATTTTTTTACACAAAGTTGTCCATTTATAGGATATTTCCAACACATAGCATGTACACAGCAAAAATGACACCCCAAAATATATTCTGCTGCTCCTCCTGAGTATGACGATACCAAATGTGTGAGACTTTTATACAGCCTAGCCACATACAGAGGTCCAACACTGAAGTAGCAACTTCAGGCGTTCTAGGAGCATAAATTACACATCAAATCTCTCAACCACCTATTACACTTTTGAAGGCCCTGGAGCACCAGGACAATGGAAACACCCACAAAGTGACCCCATTTTGGAAAGCTAACACCCCAACGTATAATCTATGAGGCATAATGAGTCTTTTGAACGGTTCATTTTTTTCCAGAAGTTTTTGGAAAATGTGGAAAAAAAATGAAAACGCAATTTTTTTACACAAAGTTGTCCATTTATAGGATATTTTCAACACATAGCATGTACATAGCAAAAATGACACCCCAAAATATATTCTGCTACTCCTCCTGAGTATGGCGATACCACATGTCTGAGCTTTTTTAACAGCCTGGCCACATAGAGGCCCAACATCCAAGAAGCACCATCAGGTGTCTAGGGACATAAATTACACATCCAATTTCCTTACAATCTATCACATTTTTGAAGGCCCTTCATATTTCTAACACAGCATGTACATACCAAGAATTACACCCTAAAATACATTCTGCTGAGTAAATGGTAAAAAAAAGATTACCTGTGGTTTTGGTAGTGCAATTGTGCACAGAAGGAGAGCCCTGATCCAGGCAGCAGGCAGGGACGTGGTCAGTGACAGTGAATTGAATTGTCCAGGCAGCAGACAGGAATATTGTCCATAGTCACTACAGGCAGGAATACTGTCCATATACAGTCCAGTGTCAGTGCAAGTAGAGACATTGCCAGCAGTGCCAAAATATTGGTCCTGGTAATCAGCAGGAACATGGTCCAAGTAGCAGGCCAGGAAAGAATGGGGACAGGGGTAGGGGCTTCTCCCACCCAAATCTCTTTGAAGCCCCGAGTCTCCAGACCCTAATCCGGGAATGAGAAAACTAAAAAATAGTTTTCTTCATCCAGAAAAACAATTCTGGAGCCCCTCACATATGTGAGACCCCTGTGTTCCCACTAGCATAGCAGGGTAAAAGATCAATCCAAGAGGCAGGCAAAAAACGTGGTCAAACAGTCCAGGGTCAGTTCCAGAGCAGGCAGAGGTAGGTACAGTTAAGCGTTAGGCAGAAGAGTGGTCGTATAACAGGCCAGGGTCAGTTCCGGAGCAGGCAGAGGTAGGTACAGTTTAGCGTTAGGCAGAAGAGTGGTCGTATAACAGGCCAGGGTCAGTTCCGGAGAAAGCAGAGGTATGTTTAGCGTTAGGCAAAAGCGTGGTCGTATAACAGTCCAAGGTCGGTTCCGGAGAAGGCAGAGGTATGTACAGTTCAGTGCAGTGGCATAAGGGGTGTGGAGGAAAATAACAGGAAATGAGAATTGCATTTACCATACTTCCCTAATAGTGTAGAAACGTATGGTAACGGCGGAAACATTCGCCTATACAGAGGCCTGGTTGGGAAGGACAATCGGGACAATAATACATGGTGTCTCTTCGAATTCCTCCTCTGGAGCACACCCGGCATCTCTTCTGACGTCTGTAGCCTGTTTCGCGGGGGACGGCTTTCTCAGGGAAGTGGCGCTCGTGGAGTCTGCTCACGGAATCAGAGCGAATCGTTTCTGGTGGGCTTTCAGGGTACAAAAGGGCGGAGATAACTTCTTCTTGGTAGAGTAGATAGGATACTCGGTTCTCTGTTGATTTTTTGTAAATAACATAAGTGTTATACATGGCCAAACTAAAAAAATAAAGGGACACTTTCTTATACCAGTGGCGGGATTTTCTTGTGGGAAGATAGGGTTCAATCATCTGATCGTTAAAGTCCACTCCCCCCATAAACAAATTATGATCGTAGACACAAGCTGGTTTCTGGATTGTGCCGTTTCTTTTGGGGACTTCCACGTAGGTGTCGTTGTGGATTGATGTGAGCATGTGGACGTTTCGTTTGTCCCTCCACCTGACAGCCAATATCTCCTGGTTCCTCAATGATGCAGTCTCCCCTCGTCGTAGCTTTTCATTGGCGAGTTTTTGTGGGAAGCCTTTTCTAGTGGCTCTTATTGTGCCACATGCTGGGGTGTCCCTCCGGTAAAGAACAGGGGCAAGCTAGTATAAAAATTATCCACATGAAGGTGGTATCCCTTTCCAAGGAGTGGATAGATAAGCTCCAAGACCACTTTTCCGCTGACTCCGATGTACTCTGGGCATTCAGGGGGATGCAGTTGGGAGTCCTTCCCTTCGTACACCAGAAAGGCGTAGATGTACCCCGTGGCTCGGTCACAAAGTTTGTACATTTTAACCCCATATCGGGCCCTTTTGCTGGGGATAAACTGTTTAATGCTCAGCCTGCCTGAGAATTTTATAAGGGACTCATCCACGGAGATATTCTGTTCAGGGGTATATAACTGGGAAAAAATTTCAGAGAAAAAATTTAGGAGTGGCCGAATTTTATATAGTTTGTCAAAAGCTGGGTAATTTCAGGGAGGGCACTGGGTGTTGTCATTATAGTGGAAGAACCGCATAATCATTAGGTATCGGGATCTTGGCATAATGGATGAGAAGAGTGGCATATGGTGGATGGGTTTGGTAGACCAGTAGGAGTACAATTGTTTTTTTTTTGAGAGTTCCATAGTAAAAGTTAGGCCTAGGAAAATTTTGAATTCCTCTACGGTAAGTTCTCTCCACTCAAAGGGACGGGCGTAACTAGACCCAGGGTTGATTACTATGTACTGCTGTGCGTAGAGGTTGCACTGGGCCACAATGGAGGATAGTAAGTCTTCGGTGAATACTAAATTGAAAAAATCGAGCATGGAAAAATCATCGGTGTTCACCTGGACACCTGGCTGGGCGGTGAAAGGGGGGATATTTGCTGCTCCGGAATTAGGGGGAAGCCACAGGGGGTTTTGAAGGCCATAGGGAAGGCTGGCATGGCCCCTATCCCTTTGGGGCTGAGATGACACCCTACTGGTGCCTGGCCTTTGTTGCAGTGGCACTGCGCTTGGGGTGGATGGCACTGCGCTTGGGGTGGACGGCACTGCGCTTGGGGTGGACGGCACTGCGCTTGGGGTGGACGGTACTGCGCTTGAGGTGGACGGCACTGCGCTTGAGGTGGACGGCACTGTGTTGCTGGTAGTAGGCCGCTTCTCCACGCCAGAACCCCTTGTTTTCACGGGCACACATTCCTCTTCTGATTCTGTATCAGACCCACTGTCTGTAACGGGTTCATAGGCCGAATCCGAATCAGACTGAGACTCCTCGCTGCTCTCATCGGTCATGATTAGACACTGGTAGGCCTCCTCACAAGTAAAGAATTTTTTTGCCATGTTGGTGGCTGGTGAGGCTGCACTGCAGAGCACTGTGGTGGCACTGGTGGACACTGGCGGGCACAGGCGGCACTGTTGTGGCACAGCTAGCACTGGTGTGCACTGTAGTGGCACTGGTGTGGCTCTGGTTGCACTGGTGTGGTTCTGGTTGCACTGGTGTGGCTCTGGTGGCACACAGGCGGCACAGGTGGGCACAGGCGGCACTGGTGGGGACAGGCGGCACTGGTGGGCACAGGCGGCACTGATGTGGCACTGCAGTGGCGCTGATGGGCACAGGTGGCACTGGGCACAGGTGGCACTGGTGGGCACAGGCGGCACTGATGGGCACAGGTGGCACTGATGGGCACAGGTGTGGCTCTGGTGTGCACTGGTGTGGCTCTGGTGGGCACAGGCGGCACTGGTGGCACTGATGTGGCACTGCAGTGGCGCAGATGAGCACTGATGGGCCCAGGTGGCACTGATGGGCACAGGTGGCACTGGTGTGGCACTGGTGACACTGGTGTGGCTCTGGTGGCACTGGTGTGGCACTGGTGTGGCACAGGTGGCACAGGTGGCACAGATGTGGCACAGATGGCACTTTTGGGGCACTTTTTGGCACTGCTGGGCACAGCTGGGCACAGCTAAAAGTAGTAAAAACTCACTGTATGGCACAGGGTTGCACTGATGTCTCTCCTCTCCTCTCACGCTGCATCGGTGTGAGGTGAGGAGAGAGATGAACTGCTGCTGACCCTGGTTTGTTTACATTGTGATCGCGCCGTCATTGGACGGCGCGATCACGTGGTAAAAGTCCGCTGTCATTGGCCATTCACCCCGATCTGTGTTGCTACGGGTCCGGTGGACCCGGCGAGCACAGTCATTTGCGTGTGCGCGCCCGCAGGCGCGCGCAGGAACGATTCTAAGGGAGGACGTTATATAACGTCCTCCCAGAGTTAAGCAACCACCTTGCCGCCGTTATTCGGCGGCAGGTGGTTGTTAAGTGGTTAAATTACTTTTTTCCTTTAGAAATTACATTTTGTGTGGGGACAGTTCTAAGCATGGGAAACCCACGCTACTTCACGGACATACTATACACACCCCCAGGTACAAAATTTAAAGGAATGTTTCACTTTTATTGTTTCACTTTAAGCATTATTAAAATCACTGCTCCCGAAAAAACTGCAGTTTTTAAAACTTTTTTTGCATTAACACATGTCCCCTGGGGCAGGACCCAAGTCCCCAAACACTTTTTATGACAATAACTTGCATATAAGCCTTTAAAATTAGCACTTTTGATTTTTCATGTTCGTGTCCTATAGACTTTAAAAGTGTTCGCGTGTTAGAACAAATTTTTTGCCTGTTCACATGTTCTGGTGCGAACCGAACCGGAGGGTGTTCGGCTCATCCCTAATTCTGACCCTACCATCTGAATGTCACAGCTAAAATTGAGACTCATTAGATGACTACATGAGAATTCTTTGGTGCTGGCAATTTACATATACACCCACCGGCCACTTTATTAGGTACACCTTGCTAGTCCCGGGTTGAACCCCCTTTTGCCTTCAGAACTGCCTTAATTTTTCAAGGCATAGATTCAACAAGGTGTTGGAAACGTTCCTCAGAGATTTTGGTTCATAGTGACATGATAGCATCACACAGTGGCTGCAGATTTGTCGGCTGCACATCCATGATGTGAATCTCCCATTCCACCACATCCCAAAGGTGCTCTATTGGATGAGATCTGGTGACTGTGGAGGCCATTGGAGTCCAGTGATCTCATTGTCATGTTCAAGAAAGCAGTGGTGAGATGATTGGAGCTTTGTGACATGGTGCATTATCCTGCTGGAAGGAGCCATCAGAAGATGAGTACACTGTGGTCATAAAGGGATGGACATGGTCAGCAAAAATTCTTGGGTAGACCATTTTGTTTAAATGATGCTCAATTGGTACTAAGGGGCCCAAAGTGTGCCAAGAATATATCCCCCACATCATTACACCACCACCAGCTTCAACCATTGATACAAAGCAGGATGGATCCATGCTTTCATGTTGTTTACGCCAAATTCTGACCCGACCATCTGAATGTCGCAGCTGAAATCGAGACTCATCAGACCGGGCAACGTTTTTCCAATCTTCTATTGTCCAATTTTGGTGAGCTTGTGCGAATCGTAGCCTCAGTTTCCTTTTCTTAGCTGATAGGAGTGGCACCCGGATTGGTCTTCTGCTGCAGTAGCCCATCTGCTTCAAGGTTCGAAGTGTTGTGCATTCAGAGATGGTATTCTGCATACCTTGGGTGTAACAAGTGGTATTTGAGTTCCTCTTGCCTTGTCTGCCCATTCTCCTCTGACCTTAACAAGGCATTTTTTTCCACACAACCGCTCACTGTATTTTTTCTCTTTTTCGGACCATTCTCTAGAGATGGTTGTGCCTGAAAATCCCAGTAGATCAGCAGTTTTGAAATACTCAGACCAGCCCGTCTGCCAACAACAACCATGCCACGTTCAAAGTCACTTAAATCCCGTTTCTTCCCCATTCTGATGCTCAGTTTGAACTTCATCAAGTCGTCTTACCATGGCTAGATGCCTAAATGCACTGACTTGCTCCCATGTGATTGGCTGATTAGCAATTTGTTTTACCAAGAAATTGAACTGGTGAACCAAATAAAGTGACCGGTGAGTGTATAATCTCTTCACTACCTGTCTAAGCCCACGTTCACACTGGGGCTGCGGGAGTGAAGCCTGCAAGTTCAGCTGAACTCGCATGATTTCACTACCGCTGGCAGTCCCGATTTCGGCCGCGATTTCAAAGACATCTGAAACAGATGTCAATGTAAATCGCGGCTGAATTCACAAAAAGTAGTACAAAAACTCCTTTTTGTAATCGGTGCAGCGCCACAGATGCGGCGTCGCACCGATTAGGGCGGTGCCATTGGCCGCAATTTGCGGCAAATTTTGCTGATTTGACATGCGATTGACATGTCAAATCGCATGTCAAATTGCACCAGTGTGAACCAGGGCTAACACCCTCTGAAAAATGATCTGTACAGATTTACTTTTGTGTAAATTACTGATCATGGATACAGAATTTTATATTTTAATTTTACAGATTTAAAGCAGTGCAGTTTTACTGATGTGGACACAGGAAAAACAGAAATGGAAGGCTCTGAAGAAAGGGGGTGCGCCCCCGAAACACGTTAGCTGTACCCCGTGTTCTGTGCGTGTCCATGCATTGTGTTTATGGGCTTTTGTCAGTTGCATTTTGTGAGTACCCACTTTTACACAAAAATTTCTTATTATTAAATTATCTCTGGTAATGCACGAGGTGTGCGCGCCTTCCATTTCTGTTTTTCTTGTAGTTCCTTTTGGATTACCCCATCTGAGGAAGGCAGCATCCACCTAGCTTTGGGATACCATATATACCTTTCACACCATCATTTTATCTTAAATCTGTTACGCCAGACCTTGAAAGACCTATTAGCGCTGGAAGTGACTGTGTTTTTTGTATTTCTGATGTTAACACAGCTCTGTGCCTCTGTGTATGGGTCCATAGCATACAATATACAGATCTGAACACAGACTTTTTTTTTTACTTTATGAGCCTTTAAAGTGAACCTGTCTTAAGCTCAACCAGGGAAAAAAACAACAGGTTGTCTTTTATTTTCAAATAAAACTATAGACACATTTTTATTTTCATTTTTGATAGAGTAAGGGAGGGTTAGGGTCCCTGTCAGCCTTTTTTTTTTCCATCTCTGTCTGATTGGGGAGATTTTCCTTCACTTCCTGTCCCATTGCCAAAACAGGAAATGAACGGAAATCTAGCCAAAGTGAGGGAATCCCTGGTTGTCACCAAAACTAGTGTCTCCACTGGAAGATTTCCCCTCAATTACGGTTCTGGGGACAACCCAAAATTATTATTTTTAGTTTTACTCTCATTTTTTCGATGATAAGGGTAATCTTCCGAATGGGGGCACAGAAGGCAATAAAACCTGACAGGTGGTCTAATCCCTCTCCTTTCTATCAAAACTAAAAAAAAAGTTTTGCCTTTAGTTATATTTAGGTAAAAATTGTTTCAGTTTAGTTCAGGGACAAACTTTCTAAACGAAGGGACAGTTTATTGTTCTTCAGACTTTGGGGAGCTGAGTTGTGCCCAGTGGGAGTAAAAAAATGCCCCAATGTCAGTGGGAGTAAACAACACCCCATCATTGGTATCAGTGAAAGGAATAGTGCCCCATTATTGGTGTCAGTGGGAGGAATAGTGCTCCATCATTGGTGTCAGTGGGAGGAATAGTGCTCCATCATTGGTGTCAGTGGGAGGAATAGTGCTCCATCATTGGTGTCAAAGGAAGGAAAAATGCTCCATCACTGGTGCCAATGGAAGGAATAGTGCTCCATCACTGGTGCCACTGGGAGGAATAGTGCTCCATCATTGGTGCCAATGGAAGGAATAGTGCACCATCATTGGTGCCAATGGAAGGAATAGTGCTCCATCACTGGTGCCAATGGAAGGAATAGTGCTCCATCACTGGTGCCACTGGGAGGAATAGTGCTCCATCATTGGTGCCAATGGAAGGAATAGTGCACCATCATTGGTGCCAATGGAAGGAATAGTGCTCCATCATTGGTGCCAATGGAAGGAATAGTGCTCCATCACTGGTGCCACTGGGAGGAATAGTGCTCCATCATTGGTGCCAATGGAAGGAATAGTGCTCCATCATTGGTGCCAATGGAAGGAATAGTGCTCCATCATTGGTGTCAATGCAAGGAAAAGAGCTCCATCATTGGTGTCAATGGAAAGAAAAGAGCTCCATCATTGGTGTCAATGGAAAGAAAAGAGCTCCATCATTGGTGTCAGTGGGAGGAATAGTGCCCCATTGTTGGTGTCAGTGGGAAGAATAGTGCCCTGTTGTTGTCAATGGAAGGAATGGTGCCCTATTGTTGTTGTCATTGAGAGAAATAATGTCCCATTGTTTGTGTCAGTGGGAGGAAGAGTGTCACTGGGAGGAATAGTGCCCCATTGTTGGTGTCAGTGGGAGGAATAGTGTCCCATTGCTGGCATCACTAGGAGGAATAGCTCCCTGGTTATTGGTGTCAGTGGGAGAAATAGTGTCCTATTGCTGGTGTCACTGGAAGGAATCATTCCCCAGTTATTGGTGTTAGTGAGATGAATAGTGCCCCATTATTGGTGTCAGTGGGAGGAATAGTGCCCCATCTTTGGTGTCAGTGGAAGGAGTAGTTTCCCATCATTGGTGTCAGTGGAAGGAATAAGGTCCTATCGTTGGTGTCAGTGGAAGGAATAGTGCTTCATCATTGGTGTCAGTGGGAGGAATCATTCCCCACTATTGGTGTCAGTGGGAGGCATAGTGCCTCATCATTGGTGTCAGTGGGAGGAATTATTCCCCACTATTGGTGTCAAAGGCAAGCAAAGGGCTATACTTTGGAGACCATTGGTTTCGGTTAAAACCAATGTTAGTTTTTTTCTTCTTTTCTACTTGTGACCCATCAAGGAGATTTCCCCCAACTTACTGTCCCAGAGACACAACAGAAATCTCTCCAAAGTGAGAGGAATCTCCCATAGACAGCTAACAAATGTCCCCATTGGAAGACTTCACCTCACCTCCTCTTTTGGTGACAACTGAAAAATGTAGGATTTGACCTCACATAAAGTTCCTATGGCAATGGTCACCAGAACACACAAAGAGAGTAAAGCTGGTCGTACACTAGTAGATTTATGAACGTACTTTCCTATGAACATCCATACGCCAATTCTCATCAGTACATGGGATGACTTGATAAATGCTGTTCAAAAGTACTTTCCAAATTTTGTTTGCTTTTCATATTCGATTTTTGAATGAATGTAATTTCCCGAACGAAAGCCACCTTCACTGTTAGTGCTCATTTATATCACTGCGGTCAAAATCAAATGTCGATCTGACCCCGCTAATAATGTGAACATTGAAGAAACACTCATGAAAGGAAAGGTTTACTTCAAAATCTCCATAGAGAGGACACCGATACCAATAAAAACCCTTCCATACTCTAATCATAGCATTCCCCCTTATCTTCACATGTGCAAAATCCCAAGTTTATTAACCACTTCGCAAACGTAGGTGTAGCGGGGTGGTAAATTTAGGGGAAGTGTTTGGATGGAAGTTGTGCCCAGACACCCTAATTGTTAGAGCTGTCGCAACCATTTTGTCCACAGGGGGAGTGTTGGTGTGCAGTTCCCTGTGGCCTACAGGTGGCGCTGCCATGGTAGGCTAGGGTTGAACCGCCGATACAGTGCTGTGCCTTGTGTGACCCCTCTCAGCAGCCGCGCTGTGCATGCTGGGAGGAGATATAAAAGGGGTAGACGCCTCCTGTTAGGGGTTGTTCCACGCCCAGGCATCTTCAGCCTGGGGGTGAGGGAGGTCCTTGGCCTGGGTGCGCTGTGTTCCTGTTCCGTCTTGGGCACCTTCAGCCCGAGGCGAGGTACTATCCTGCTGTCCCTGCCCGCTCGGGGAAATGGAGTTCCAGGGGTTGCAGTGAAGGCCTGGAGCCCAGCACCTTCGGCTGGGGTCCACCGGGGATCGAGGAGTCTCGGGGTGTCGCCTCGTGTAGGGGACCTGTGTCCTAGGGAAGGAGGACCAGTCTGAAGGACCGATGCAGAGTCACGGTGAAGGAATGGTCTGTTGACTCCCTGGGAGGGATGTCTTCTCCCTAATAGGGGCCTAGTCCTAAAGAAGGAGACCAAGTTCACCAGGTCCGCGATAGGGGCCTTATTCACCAGGTCTGTGGCAGAGACTAATTCACTAGGTCAGTGGCAGTGGCCTTATTCACCAGGTCAGTGGCAGTGGCCTTATTCACCAGGTCTGTGGCAGAGACCAAGTTCACCAGGTCAGTGGCAGTGGCCTTATTCACCAGGTCTGTGGCAGAGACCAACCTCACGGTCTGTGGCATAGACTGTGCGCCTAGTATACTGCTTGAGAATCTGAGTAGTGAAGATTGAGTTACGTTTGTGCCTGGACCTCCTCCACACCTTGGGCTGTCCTGTTTCCTTGCTCCAACCTTTTTCCTATCCAAAAGACTGTTTATTGCAAAGTGAGAATAAATCTTGAGTTGGAGTTTCAGCTGGTGTGGACATTCATGTTACTGGGGAAGTCAAGGACTTGTCTCTACTCACGGTAGAGGTGAGAATCATTCTCAGGAGGATTTTGGCCCAACAACAACACCGCTCAACCTTTTTGCACAAGAGGGTACGGGCTGGTAGTGCGGTGTGCCTTTCTCCCCCCCTGCGAGGAGCCAAGTTAAATGCAGGCTGGGAGAAAGGTGGGTGCGCTACATAGGACATCATGGACGTCCTTAGGTTGAAGTGGTTATACCGGGATGATGCCTGCAGCTACACAGTTGCCTTTCAAGGTTTTTCCAGTGTGATCAGGGAGCCCGATATGCGATCCGGCGGTTCTGCTGGATTACCATAGAGCCGGCCGTGGACCAGATGGTTCCTGGCCATCTCTATGGCCCTGGGAGGCCGGAAGTGATGTTATGACATCTCTTATGCTTTTGGTAGATGTAAACTAGGGTTGGCAGTGCTACTTTTTCTTCAAGCCAATCCGAACACTTTAGCAGCGCACAGCACAACATTTTTTTTTTTTTAGCATACACTATACAGTAGGATTGTAACAGACCTGGGACACCTTTGGGCACTCCAAAGAGAATAGTGATGCCACGGTGCACACAGTGCCGCCTTACCCTCCTGTCAGGCCCACATGATTCAAAACCCGGTCTGTCCAGATGAATCCTGGACAGGTGGCAACCCTAATGTAAACACTGACATTTTTTTTTTCTGGAAAGCAGAGATCAATGTTTTTTTTTTTTTTTTTCTTACCTCCAGGGTAGAGGAGAGATCTGAGGTCTTATAGACCCCAAATTTCTCCATAAACAGGACCTGTCATGCCTTATTTCTATCTCAAGAGATAGTTACATAGGAATAAAAGTGACAATTTTTTTTAAGGGAAAGTGTAAAAAATTCAAAAATAATATATATATATATATATATATATATATATATATATATATATATTGTGACAGCAGGAAGGTAAAGTCACCTGGTTGCATCCAGGGGGTAGATATATTTCGCCCAGATTCAGGCTTTACGCCGACTTATACAACTAGGTGGAGAGTTGTATAAGGCTAGTGGGCTCATGGATGACTCATACCTCTAGGGAGAGTGTGGGGCGTCGTGCAGACAGAGATGAGGAGACCAGCTGAACCTTGTCAGCTCATTTAGGCCTCTATAAGAACTCCCAGCTTCATTAGATGTTAGCTCATGCCTGGACCCAGACCTGTGTGGACTGTCTAGGGAGAGTGAACCCCTGTGCGGTGAGACAAAGCCTGTGTGGCTATTTGCTTGGACATTTAAAACCAGGGACTTAGGGACTAGGACAGCACTAGGCTGATCCCAGTTGTTAGTTAGGAAACCTGTATGTTTAGTCAGAGGTCAAGTTGACCAGGATTTATTTTGTTTATGTTTCTTTTGCTTTGCTGTGTTTTGTCACTGTAAATAGAAAATAAACTGCACCTTTTTGATTTTGAAAACCACAACCTCCGTTTGCTGGGCCTGTTTTTGTGTGGGGAGCCCATCTCGGGGGTCACACACACCCGCTGCCGAGCTAACCCCCTCACAGTTGGTGGAGAACCAGTGGCAGTTTTTTTTTTTAAGCCAGCATGGAGGAGATACTGAAGCAGCTGGCTCTAGCAAATGCCAATCAACAGCAGACAAATGCAGGTTTGCAAAAGAACTTCGCAGCCCAGCAGCAAGCTCATCAACAGAGCCTTGCAGCCCAGCAGCAGACAAACGCAACTTTGCAACAGAGTCTGGAGGCTCAGCAACAAGCCCAGCAGCAATCTGAGGCCCGCTTCATAGACCTGTTGCAGAAGCAAGAGCAGAGACTACAACAACAGATGGAAGCAGTAATGCAGCAACGTCCGCAGACCAGTGAGGAAAGCCGTCCCACTAATACCGCGTCCTTTGGGGTGAGTCGTTTATTGACAAAAATGACTGGAGAGGATGATCCAGAGGTATTTTTGACCACATTTGAAAGGACCGCTGAAAGAGAAAAGTGGCCTGAGGAGCAGTGGGCTGGACTGGTGGCTCCTCTGTTAACTGGTGAATCGCAGAAAGCTTACTATGACCTAGAGCCTAACCAAGCAAAAGACTATGTGATGCTAAAAGCTGAAATATTGGCAAGGCTGGGTGTCACCCAGGCTGTCCGGGCTCAGCGTGTGCATAACTGGACTTTCCAGCTTGGAAAACCCCCCAGGTCTCAAATGTATGATCTCATTCACCTGAGCAGAAAGTGGCTACAGCCAGAGACTTTGTCCGCACCAAAGATTGTGGAACGTGTTGTAATGGATCGGTTTTTGAGAGCTCTTCCTACTGCCATCCAAAAGTGGGTAAGCCATGGAGACCCAGAGACGGCCGATGGTCTTGTGGATCGTGTGGAGAAATACTTGGCTACAGAGAACCTGACGGCCTCTTCCAGAGACACTTGGACTTTCCACCCTAAGACCAGACCATCCCCAGGGGCGGATAAGAGGATTCCAAGGGGTGAGGGTGGAGAGAGTGAGAGGGTGGGAGCTCTACCCCAAGTTTGGCGAGAACAGCCTGGGAAATCAGCGGCTCAAGAGGCCGCAAGAAGGATCGTTTGCTACCGCTGCCGGCAAGCGGGACATATTGCAGCCAATTGCCCGGTTGTGGAGGAACCCATGCAGTGTGACTTTCTGACGGGCAGACGTCAGTCGCTGTGTGCGACAGTCGCATGCACTGCCATTCGAGGAACTGAGAAACATTTATGCAAAATGTGTGTTAATGGTAGAAATGTTGTGGTATTGTTGGATTCAGGTAGCCTTGTGACCCTGATAAAGGCTGAGTTAGTTAAAACAGAGGTCTCTGGGAATAGCAAGGTAGCTGTTATTTGTGTGCATGGGGACACCCGAGAGTATCCAGTGACTACAGTGTGTTTCGAGACCCCCAAAGGTACCCTCTCTCATCCAGTGGGCTTAGTATCTCAGTTACCGCATGACGCCATTGTGGGAAGGGATTTTCCGAAGTTCTGGGAACTGTGGGATGATCCTGAGCCCCCCACTGGTGCCCCTATGTACCAGGAATGTGATAGCCAGAACTCCCCTGAGAGTGGTGAGGACTCTCCGGAATTTCCCTTATCAGTATTGGCAGGGGATACTCAAGAAACTGGAGAGGAGCCCACCTCCTCAGACGAAAACCTACCGTCTGTGGAGTTTTCTGATCTTGAGGTTCACAGGGAAAACTTTGCCACAGAACAGTTGAAAGACCCCGCCCTAATAAAGGCACGGGAAAACGTAGTGAAAATAGATGGCGAGTTAGTGAACCCAGATAATACCTGCACTTACCCATACTTCAGCGTAGAGAAGGACCTACTGTATCGGGTGGCAAAAAGGGCAGAAGAAACCGTTGAGCAGCTTGTGGTGCCCAAACCTTACAGGAAGTTGGTGTTGGAGTTGGCCCATGGGCACATTCTTGGAGGTCATCTGGGGACAGAGAAAACCCGAGAGAGGGTATTACAGAGATTCTATTGGCCGGGGGTGATGAAGGACATAGAAAATTATTGTTCCTCCTGCCCTGTGTGTCAGAGGTCGGCCCCGATGCCACATTTCCGTAGCCCGCTGGTCCCTCTACCCATCATTGAGGTCCCGTTTGAGAGGATCGCCATGGATTTGGTAGGTCCTATAATCAAGTCCGCTAGGGGGCACCAGTACATATTAGTTATAATGGACTATGCCACCCGTTATCCAGAAGCGATCCCTCTCCGAAATACCTCGGCCAAAACCATAGCCAAAGAGCTATCTCTTGTGTTTAGCCGGGTGGGTATTTGTAAAGAACTGCTTACGGACCAAGGTACACCCTTTATGTCCCGGGTTATGAAGGAGCTGTGTAAATTGTTCAAAGTGACGCAATTACGTACATCTGTGTATCACCCCCAAACCGATGGGCTGGTTGAAAGGTTCAACAAAACCCTAAAACAAATGTTGAAGAAAGTGGTGGATAGAGATGGAAAGGATTGGGACTGTCTACTTCCTTATCTGATGTTTGCTATTAGGGAGGTGCCCCAATCCTCTACGGGATTCTCCCCCTTTGAGTTACTGTATGTGAGACACCCAAGAGGGCTGTTGGATATTGCCAAGGAAACTTGGGAAAGTGAGAGTTCTCCCCACAGGAGTGTGATTGAGCATGTCGCCCTGATACAAGACCGAATTGCACAGGTAATGCCCATCGTGAAGGAACATTTGGCCCAAGCGCAGTTAGCACAGCAGAGAGTGTACAACCGTGGAGCCAAGACCCGTACCTTTTCCCCGGGGGATAGGATACTGGTACTTGTCCCTACGGTTGAAAGTAAATTCCTTGCCAAATGGCAAGGCCCCTACGAGATAATGGAAAAAGTGAGCGAAGTGAATTACAAGGTCAGACAACCAGGAAGGCGAAAGCCCGAACAGATCTATCACGTTAATCTGTTGAAAGCCTGGAGGGATAGAGAGTCCCTAGTCGCAGACACTTGGTCACCAGCTCAAACTGGTTGCGTGATTCCTGAGGTTGGAATAGCAGCCACCTTGTCACAACCCCAACAACAGGAGGTTAAGGAGTTTGTGCTTCGCAACAAGGAGGTATTCTCTGAGCTGCCGGGACAAACATCTGGGGTAGAGCATGACATCATTACCCCGCCCGGTGAAAGGGTGAAGTTAAAACCCTATCGGATCCCAGAGGCCCGACGGGAGGCAATACGGGAGGAAGTACAGAAAATGCTGAACTTAGGGGTGATAGAGGAGTCCCAAAGTGATTGGTCTAGTCCCATTGTGTTGGTGCCTAAACCGGATGGGAGCTGGCGATTTTGTAACGATTTTCGTCAGTTGAACAAAGTTACAAAATTTGACACCTACCCCATGCCACGTATAGATGAGTTGATCGACCGGCTGGGAACAGCCCGATACATGACGACTCTTGACCTCACAAAAGGGTATTGGCAAATCCCCCTGGCCAAGTCGGCCAAAGAGAAAACCGCATTTGTAACCCCAGACGGGGCGTTCCAATATAAAAGAATGCCGTTCGGGTTACAGAATGCGCCGGCCACATTCCAGCGGAAAATGGACCAGATGCTGAGGCCCCATCGGAAGTATGCTGCGGCTTACCTGGATGACATAATTGTCCATAGCACAGATTGGGCCTCACATCTGCCAAAAGTGCAAGCAGTCCTGGACTCTGTTCGGGAAGCGGGGTTTACGGCTAACCCCAAGAAGTGTACCATTGGGCAGGAGGAGGCCAAATATCTTGGGTACACCATTGGGAGGGGAGTAATAAAACCCCAACTCAACAAAGTCGAGGCCATCCAGAGTTGGCCACGTCCCAACAGCAAGAAGCAGGTACGAGCCTTTCTGGGAATCGCTGGGTATTATCGGCGATTCATTCCCCACTTTGCTTCTAAGGCTGTGCCCCTAACCAACCTGACGAAGGGGAAAGGGTCGGTCATGATTAAATGGACCCCCGAGGCTGAGGCAGCATTCCAATTCTTGAAACAAGCCTTATGTAGCCAGCCAGTGTTGTACTCACCCGACTTCTCTAAAGACTTTGTCGTACAAAGTGATGCGTCAGATGTGGGGTTAGGAGCAGTATTGTCCCAGGTCTGGAACGGGGAAGAGCACCCAGTCATTTACCTCAGCAGGAAGTTGAAGTCCCATGAGGTAAATTACGCCACCGTTGAAAAGGAGTGTTTAGCGGTGAAGTGGGCTCTAGATTCCCTTCGGTACTACCTGCTAGGTAGGCACTTTGACATGGTTACGGATCACGCTCCGTTAAAGTGGATGGCTCAAAACAAGGAAACAAATAGAAGAGTGAATAGGTGGTTCCTGGCCCTCCAGGAATTCAACTTCACAGTAAAGCATCGCCCTGGCGTTCAAATGGGGAATGTGGATGCTTTGTCTCGAGTACATGAATGCCTGATTGCTGGTGTTCCAACCCCGAGGTTAAAACAAGAGGGGGGGGTATGTGACAGCAGGAAGGTAAAGTCACCTGGTTGCATCCAGGGGGGTAGATATATTTCGCCCAGATTCAGGCTTTACGCCGACTTATACAACTAGGTGGAGAGTTGTATAAGGCTAGTGGGCTCATGGATGACTCATACCTCTAGGGAGAGTGTGGGGCGTCGTGCAGACAGAGATGAGGAGACCAGCTGAACCTTGTCAGCTCATTTAGGCCTCTATAAGAACTCCCAGCTTCATTAGATGTTAGCTCATGCCTGGAACCAGACCTGTGTGGACTGTCTAGGGAGAGTGAACCCCTGTGCGGTGAGACAAAGCCTGTGTGGCTATTTGCTTGGACATTTAAAACCAGGGACTTAGGGACTAGGACAGCACTAGGCTGATCCCAGTTGTTAGTTAGGAAACCTGTATGTTTAGTCAGAGGTCAAGTTGACCAGGATTTATTTTGTTTATGTTTCTTTTGCTTTGCTGTGTTTTGTCACTGTAAATAGAAAATAAACCGCACCTTTTTGATTTTAAAAACCACAACCTCCGTTTGCTGGGCCTGTTTTTGTGTGGGGAGCCCATCTCGGGGGTCACACACACCCGCTGCCGAGCTAACCCCCTCACAATATATATATATATATATATATATATATATTTAAAAGCACACTCGTCCTCTCCTGTTCGCACGCAGAAGCGTACGCATACGTAGGTCACGCCCGTATATGTAAACGGTGTTCGCACCACACGTGAGATATCGTTGCGAACGTTAAAGCGAGAGCAATAATTCTAGCACAAGATCTCCTCTGTAACTCTAATCTGGTAACCTGTAAACATTTATAAATCGTCCCCTATGGAGATTTTTAAGTACTGTAGTTTGGCGCCATTCAACGAGCGTGCACAATTTCAAAGCGTAGGTATCTATTTACTTGGTGTAACATCATCTTTTATTTTATCAAACAATTGGGTTTTATATTGTGTATATATTTATATTGTGTATTGCATTAAAGTGTATTTTTTTTTCAAATTGCGTTTGAAAAATCAATGCACAAATACCGAGAGAGATAAAAAAAAAAATTGTAACACCCACCATTTTATTTTCTAGGGCCTCTGCTTAAAAAATATAGACTGGGAGTTCTAAAGCGTCCCCTATGGAGATTTTTAATTACTGTAGTTTGGCGCCATTCAACGAGCGCGCACAATTTCAAAGCGTAGATATCTATTTACTTGGTGTAACATCATCTTTTTTATATTATCAAACAATTGGGTTATCTATTGTCTATTGCATTAAAGTGTATTTTTTTTTCAAATTGCGTTTGAAAAATCAATGCGCAAATACCGAGAGAGATAAAAAAAAAAAAAATTGCAACACCCACCATTTTATTTTCTAGGGCCTCTGCTTAAAAAATATATAGACTGGGAGTTCTGAGTAATTTTCTAGCAAATAATTATGATTTTTACACATTAGAGAGACGGCAAAATTGGCCCGGTAGGGAAGTAGTAAAGATTTAGGGCCCGTGTACAGTTGTGTGGTGCATTAATGCATGTGCGTTAACACCCCTTATATTGCATGTGTAGCGGGGCTCACCCCTCTCTCTATCTTCATCAGTTTTATGGCTGTTATCTAGGGGTACCTGGGAGAGAGGGATAAGACACACCACGGCCCATGTCCTCCATAGCTAATGCGGCGTACACACGATCGTTTTTCATGCCATTTTTTAACCGACGTTTTTCTCGTCGTTTTTTTTCATGTTTCCTTTCAAGCCTGTCTTGCATCCACACGATCATTAAAAAAAACGCTCGAGCAAAGCGCAGTGACGTACAACACGTACGACGGCACTATAAAGGGGAAGTTCCATTCGAATGGCGCCACCCTTCATGTTAGTAAACTTTGTTGAGAGGCGATTCGCGCTTTTCAGCCTCGTGCTTTTCAGTCCGTTACAGCGTGACGAATGTGCTATCTTCATTACGAACGCTAGTTTTACCAGAACGAGCGCTCCCGTCTCATACTTGATTCTGAGCATGCGCTTTTTTTTTTCCCCTCGTAAAAGCATACACACTATCGTTTTTCACGTCGTTAAAAAAAACGACATGAAAAACGACGTGAAAAAATAGAGCATGTTCGAAATTTTTAATGGACGTTTTTCACGCCGTTAAAAATGCTCTGGAGCCCACACACGATCGGTTTTAATGCCCATTTTAAAAAATGGCATTTTTAACGGCATGAAAAACGATCGTGTGTACGCCGCATAAGAGGTGAAGGCCAGCAAATTGGGCTTTGTGTAGGTGTCCTAGAGTCAAGTCCAGTGCTTCGTCCCTGACTCCTTTGCTTCTAGTAACCAAAGTTCCACACAGTAAATAGGTCCAACACAGTTTTATTCTTCTTGCCAAGCAATAAAACAATTTCTTTACTTTGGAAAATGGGGGACAGATCGAGGCACAATCCTTTCCCTTCTGCTGCTGACCATTGTGCTGTCACCAGTGGTGAATAGTCACTGCCACTGACTAGGTGATGTAGAACGTGAATTACCTTCGCTCGCTTTGCCCCTGTCAGAGGAAGAAATCCATCCAAGGGAGAAGTGGAGGCCTCTCCATCACCAGCGATGCTGCGCCGGACTCTCCGGAGAAGTTACTGCACACCAGTCCTCATGAACTCAGACACGGGCACCCAAGGAGTTAGGGCCCCCTCGGATTCCTCCACCCTCGCGGAACTCAGTCGAAGGTACTGAGCCCCAGGCATCCGCCATAGTACCTCACCCCAGGCTAAAGGTGCCTGAGATGGACTCCATCTCCGCTCCAGCTAGGTCAAGGGCACCTAGGCCTGGAACACCGGAACGCCAGCACCCAGGCTGAAGGTGCCTGGGTGCGGCCGCATCTTCTGACTCCGGACTCTAAGTCCGTGATCAGGGCGTCCGCCCCTTTTATGACCTCTCCCTTCGCGCCACAGAGGGTTCCCCGCCCCGCTGTACCAGCTCCAGGGGAGGACAAAAAGGTACAGTCTTGCGGTGCGAGCCCAACCCCGGTCCAAGGCAACAACGCCACCTATAGGCCGGCGGGAACTTCACACCACCAGAGTCCTCCAAGACTCACAAAGGGAACCTTGAATTTCCTAACAATCAAGGCATCTGGGTTACACTACCACCCAGATGCTTCCCCTAAATTCAAGTACCCCCTACACTCTCCCCCTGGTGATTTGACACTGGTCCCCAGTGTCTGGTACAAACCCATACCCCACAAGGGTGGTGACATAAGCTCATCCCAGAAACAAACTACACATTTTAGCCCTGAATTGTGCCAAGACCTGAATGGGAAAGGGAAAACTTAAAACAATATAACTATAAAACATTTTCAATAAAACACTGTAAATATCTCACACATTTACATTCTTCCCTCCCCCTGGCTATCTAAGGACCACCCATCCTCAGCAGCCTTGATAGACGAATCTCCTGCAGAGGGAAAGAAAATAAACATACATCCTAACAACATGTGTGTTTGCTTGGAATGAATGGGTCTATCCGATAAAAAAACCCATTCACTCCAATAAGTGCTGCATAATGTCAAAAAAACAAACAATCGTTGCGCAACACTGCCACCTGGTGACAGTGCCGCGGTCAAGACACTCATCACTTCCAGATTAACTTTTTTTTCTTTCTCTTGATCATTTCTCTGTGACTCTACACTAACTAAAACCCAAAGTCACTGATTTCTCTTGAGTGCAAGAAGAAGGAGGGAGAACAAAACAAAAACAGCTCCCATTTCCCTGAAGAGTAGAACTGCCCAAATACAAAAAAAAACTAGGGCACAGTCCCTGTGTTCCAGTGAAACACTCCAGAAAGTTCAGCGATAGACAGCAAACAGTACACACAGGAGTCTTTATTTTCTCTTAACCACTTCCCGCCCCGTCAATAGCAAATTGACGTCCGGGAAGTGGTTCAGTTATCCACACTGGACGTCATATGACGTCCTGCGGGATAACAGCCGCCGCGCGCCCGGGGGGGCGCGCATCGCGGCGATCGGTGGAGCGGTGGGTCAGTCTGAGGCTCCGTCTGAGGCTTTTTACCACGTGATCAGCCGTGTCGAATCACGGCTGATCACAATGTAAACAGGAAGAGCCGTTGACAGACGCGAGTAGAGAACAGCCGATCGGCGGCTCTCCTGACAGGGGGGGTTCGCGCTGATTGTTTATCAGCGCAGCCCCCCCTCGGATACCCACACTAGACCACCAGGGAAGCCCCCCAGGACCACCAGGGAAGCCCCAATCATGTGGATGGCCCCCATGGCCATCCACATGTAGTAAAAAAATAAAAATAAAATAAAAACATTAAAAAAATATGCCAATCAGTGCCCACAAATGGGCACTGACTGGCACTTTCACAATGTGTGGTGGCTGGCATTTCTGGGCACCAGTGCCACCAATGCCACATACTAGTGTCCATCAGTGCCACCTATCAGTGCCCATCAGTGCCCATCTGTGCCAATCTGTGCCCACCTATCAGTGCCCGTCCATGCCACCCATCAGTGCCACCCATAAGTGCCCATCAGTGCCGCCTATAAGTGCCCATCAGTACCGCCTATGAGTGCCAATCAGTGCCGCCTATGAGTGCCAATCAGTGCCGCCTCTGAGTGCCAATCAGTGCCACCTATGAGTGCCCATCAGTGCCGCATACCAGTGCCACATATCAGTGCCGCCTATCAGTGCCCATCATCAGTGCCCATCAGTGCCACCTCATCAGTGCCACCTCATCGGTGCCCGTCAGTGTCGCCTTATCAGTGCCCTTCAGTGCCGCCTTATCAGTGCCCGTCATTGAAGTAGAAAAGGTACTTATTTACAAAAAAAATTAACAGAAACAAAGAAAAACTTAGTTTTTTTTTAAATTTTCGCTCTTTTTTTATTTGTTGTGCAAAAAATAAAAATCGCAGAGGCGATCAAATACCACCGAAAGAGAGCTCTATTTGTGGGAACAAAATGATAAAAAATTTGTTTGGGTACAGTGTAGCATGACCGCGCAATTGTCATTCAAATTGCGACAGTGCTGAAAGCTCAAAATTGGCTTGGGCAGGAAGCTGTATAAGTGCATGGTATTGAAGTGGCTAAAGGTAAAACCTTGGATGCGGTAGGAGGAACACAGGCTTCAAATGTCTGTCCAAAGCCTTCAAATGGTACTCAGCATTACAGTACCTCCTTCCTTGCGGCAAATCACCACTCTGTCCGCATGGATATGCCTTCCCAGCATCCACTTAGCTTTACAGTCCTGGAACTTCTTGGTGACCGTTGCTGAACAGGAAAGGTACCGCCGTGCTTGCTGTACTTTAAGTCTGTCCCACACAAAGGTATCATACCATCGTTGCCGAAAAACTTCCACCTCGTAGAGCAGTTCCCAAGGCAGATACGGGTATTCCCACCCATATTCCTGAGCAACCTTCTGGCCAAAGAGACGCTGCAGCCTTGACAAAGGTGGCATAGTGGCTCGGTCTCCTTCTCCAGGTGGAACAATCGCTTCTGGGTGGGGAGGTGCGTTCACCACCTCGGTAGATCTGAGCCTAGGAGCCCGCAGTGCTTGACGTTGTGCTCCCGCAACAGGAACGGGTGAAATGGATGTTGAATCCAGAAGGGGAACTTCAGACAGAGGACCAGCTTCTTCCCTTGGCGCCGAGGCCTCTACCCGAGGTGTACTATCTCCAGTAGACATGGGCAGGTCCCTTGTGACACGGGACGAGGGTAGCTTCATCTTGTCCTATCCCTTCTGATGGAAGATTTCGTCTATCTCCCCATCATCGCCATTGTTAGACAATGAATCCAGGTCAGAGGTGTCGTAGCATTCAGCGGGCAGATAATTCCCAGTCACGGAACTATCCCCCTTGACGGCCTCTACCAACTGTGGGCTTCCGCCACTTGTAACCACGCAGACAGTCCCAACCCCTGGCTCACCTGGGCCTTTAGAAGAAGAACAGGGATGCCCAGGACTTTTTCTACCGGATCAATCCAGGCCAGGCAAGCAGTGGGGCGAAGCTCTTCCACGACCACACGAGGCCATCACTAGGCCAACATTCCTCTTCGGTGGCCGGAGCAGGGAGCTGCTGGTGACCGAGGCAGCATCCTCTGATTTTTCTCTTTTCATCTCTGCTTGGGCAGTCACTTCACCCAGATCAGTGCACACGGGGAACGCACCAGCATCGATCTCTCCTTCCGGAGTGGCAGTCCCTGTGAGGTAGTTGAGCTGGAAAGCGCGAGGCTTTTCTGTGGATGGTTCCACCTCGAAGAGAAATTCTTTGCAGACCTCATACCGCCCGAACAGCTTCAGCTGGACCACCAGTCCCGAACAGCCGGGACAGATCACACCGAGGGCCTCCATGTCTCTGCAGGTGTACAGAGCCAATCGCCCCCGGGGCCTTAGTCTTATCCCCGTATCCATAATCGGAGCAGCCAGAGAAGACATATCTGCGAAGGAAGGAACTGAAATCCACGGAGCGTTTGAAGCCATCCTCTCTCTTTGCTGCTCCATTGCGCACTGACCCACCTGCGCCGGAATCTCCACTTGCGTACGTCCACGTGGCCAGACTCCTTCCACCTTCTGCACTTGTTCGCGGGCTTTTCCCTTTCCCCGCCCACGAACTACGCAGCTGTGGGTTGCCTCGTGGCGCGTTGGGCAATTTGGAAAATGGGGACAGATCGAGGCACAATCCTTTCCCTTCTTGCTGCTGCCCACTGTGCTGTCACCAGTGGTGAATAGTCACTGCCACTGACTAGGTGATGTAGAACGTTAATTACTTTCCCTCACTCTGCCCCTGTCAGAGGAAGAAATCCGTCCAAGGGAGAAATGGAGGCCTCTCCGTCACCAGCGATGCTGCGCCGGACTCTTCAGAGAAGTTACTGCACACCAGTCCTCACGAACTCAGACACGGACACCCAAGGAGTTAGGGCCCCCTCGGATTCCTCCACCCTCGCGGAACTCAGTCGAAGGTACTGAGCCCCAGGCATCCGCCATAGTACCTCACCCCAGGCTAAAGGTGCCTGAGATGGACTCCATCTCCGCTCCGGCTAGGTCAAGGGCACCTAGGCCTGGAACACCGGAACGCCAGCACCCAGGCTGAAGGTGCCTGGGTGCGGCCGCATCTCCTGGCTCCGGACTCTAACCCCGTCATCAGGGCGTCCGCCCCTTTTATGACCTCTCCCTTTGCGCCACAGCGGGTTCCCCACCCCGCTGTACCAGCTCCAGGGGAGGACAAAAAGGTACAGTCTTGCGGTGCGAGCCCAACCCTGGTCCAAGGCAACAACGCCACCTATAGGCCGGCGGGAACTTCACACCACCAGAGTCCTCCAAGACTCACAAAGGGAACCTTGAATTTCCTAACAATCAAGGCATCTGGGTTACACTACCACCCAGATGCTTCCCCTAAATTCAAGTACCCGCTACACATGTTTAATGTGTATTGCATTAGGGCACCCCATTGAAATTATTAGGTACCAACGCACTATGGTGCATGGCACATGGATATCGTCATAGTAGGTTGGGGTGGTATACAAACTGAATGCCATTGCAATGTGTTGCCGCGTGTTATTGGACACGTTCCCGTGAGCCCTGGTTCACATTGATGCGATCTGGCATACGATTTGACATGTCAAATCGCATGCCAAATCGGCGGCTATTGTCCGCAATAGAATAGGTGCGACGCCGACTTTGCGGTGCATCACCGATTCCCAAAAGTAGTTTCTGTACTACTTTTGGCGATTTCAGGTGCGATTTCAATAGACATCTGTGCAGGAAACCGCACAGATGTCTCTGAAATCGTCAGACTGACATGCGGGAATAAATTCCGCCTCAGTGTGAACCTGGGCCAAAGCAAAGATGGAAATTATATATACAGACTAAACATTTGACGGGAGTTTCTCTTTAATCCCATCCACTAAATTAGTCTCCCCGCCGTCCACCTCTCCAGACTTCTCTCCTGACCACTCCAGTCACCCGATAATGTCCTGCTTCCGTTTTCCCCGATCGATTTTCCAGCTCCAATAACCTGAGTTAATTAACTGAGGTTAAAAATAATTCAGCCCAGGTTCTTGCAATTGTAAAATCAATGAGGGAAAACACAAAGAGGGAATTATCACGGGGTGGAAATGGGCTGTGTTGGCAGGTCCGTACCACTCATTCTAATGAATATCAAAAGGCTTTCCACTTAGCTGGAGATTCATATGCTGCCCTATTCAGATACTGTGTCTTTATAGTGCATTTCACTAGATCACAATGATTTTCCTGCATGTTAGTGGGCAGACGACTTCGCTAAAAGTGAGATAAACCCTAACTTGATTACACAGTGTTATCATAAGCAATTACAATTTTGTTTTACATAAAACGCTGTTTTCACTTTATTTATTTTTTATCTCTTTCTAAACACTGCTGATCTCCTCCAGCCTCTTTCAGCCACTTCTGGTCTATATGCACAATCAGTTGCAACATTATTTCTAATGACTGGATTCCTGGTAGTGATAACAGAGAACAATGTCTGCACAATGAGCTTGTAGTCTCCACCAGGGGCACAGGTGACAACCAGGGATGAGCCGAACACCCCCCTGTTCGGTTCGCACCAGAACCTGCGAACAGACAAAATGTTCGTGTGAACTTTAGAACCCTATTAAATACAATGGACTCGAACGTTCGAAATCTAAAGTGTTAATTATAAAGGCTTATATGCAAGTTATTGTCCTAAAAAGTGTTTGGGGACCCGGGTCCTGCCCCAGGGGACATGTATCAATGCAAAAAAAAAGTTTTAAAAACGGCCGTTTTTTCGGGAGCAGTGATTTTAATAATGCTTAAAATGAAAAAATAAAAGTGAAATATTCCTTTAAATTTCGTACCTGGGGGGTGTGTATGATATGCATGTAAAGTGGCGCATGTTTCCCGTGCTTAGAACTGTCCCTGCAAAAAATGTCATTTTTGAAAGAAAAAAAGTCTTTTAAAACTGACTCGCGGCTATTAATGAATTGTCGGCTCCCGGCAATACATACAAAAGTCATTGATAAAAAAAAAAAAAAAAAAGCGTAGGGGTTCCCCATTATTCAATTACCAGGCCCTTCAGGTCTGGAATGGATATTAAGGGGAACCCCGCCGCAAATTAAAAAAAAAATTGACGTGGGGTTCCCCCAAATATCCATTCCAGGCCATTCAGATCTGGCATGGATTTTAAGGGGAACTCCACCCCAAATTTTAAACAAATGGCGTGGAGTCCCCCTAAAAATCCATACCAGACCCCTTATCCGAGCACGCAACCTGGCCGGCCGCAGGGGAAAAGGGGGGGACGAGAGAGCGGCCCCCCCTCCCTCCTGAACCGTACCAAGCCACATGCCCTCAACATGGGGAGGATGTCCCCATGTTGATGGGGACAAGGGCCTCATCCCCACAACCCTTGCCCGGTGGTTGTGGGGGTCTGCGGGCGGGGGGCCTATCGGAATCTGGAAGACCCCTTTAACAAAGGGGACCCCCAGATCCCGCCCCCCCCTATGTGAATTGGTAAGGGGTACATTGTATCCCTACCATTTCACGAAGAAAGCGTAAAAAAATGTTTAAAAAAACACACAAACACCTTGAAAAAGTCCTTTATTTAAAAAAAAACAAAAAAACATTCCAGCGGTGAAATCCAGTGTCCCGCGGCGATCCCGATGTCCAGCGCTGTCCTTCATTGGTTGTGCCTGAGCGGACCTGATGGGGAACTCCCTCTCAGTATTTTAAATGTATAGACCCGCCCCTTCTAAAGTTCCCCATCAGGTCCGCCCAGCGGACCAGATGCGGAACATGAGAAGGGGCGGGTCTATACATGTATTACCAAAGTGAGAGCAGTTCCCCATCAGGTCCGCCCCCTCGGTATGTCGGACCCGCCTACGTCATTGGCTTGAGCGGGGAACTTCCTTCACTATGTAAATTTAAATTACACAGTGAAGGAAGTTCCCCGCTCAAGCCAATGACGTAGGCGGGTCCGACATACCGAGGGAGCGGACCTGATGGGGAACTTTAGAAGGGGCGGGTCTATACATTTAAAATACTGAGAGGGAGTTCCCCATCAGGTCCGCTCAGGCACAACCAATGAAGGACAGCGCTGGACATCGGGATCGCCGCGGGACACTGGATTTCAGCGCTGGAATGTTTTTTTTTTTTTATTATTATTTTAAATAAAGGACTTTTTCAAGGTGTTTGTGTGTTTTTTTTAAACATTTTTTTACGCTTTCTTCGTGAAATGGTAGGGGTACAATGTACCCCTTACCAATTCACAGAGGGGGGGGCCAGGATCTGGGGGTCCCCTTTGTTAAAGGGGTCTTCCAGATTCCGATAAGCCCCCCGCCCGCAGACCCCCACAACCACCGGGCAAGGGTTGTGGGGATGAGGCCCTTGTCCCCATCAACATGGGGACATCCTCCCCATGTTGAGGGCATGTGGCTTGGTACGGTTCAGGAGGGAGGGGGGGCCGCTCTCTCGTCCCCCCCTTTTCCCCTGCGGCCGGCCAGGTTGCGTGCTCGGATAAGGGGTCTGGTATGGATTTTTAGGGGGACTCCACGCCATTTTTTTTAAATTTGGGGTGGAGTTCCCCTTAAAATCCATGCCAGATCTGAAGGGCCTGGAATGGATATTTGGGGGAACCCCACGTCAATTTTTTTTTAAATTTGCGGCGGGATTCCCCTTAATATCCATTCCAGACCTGAAGGGCCTGGTAATAGAATTCTGGGGAACCCCCACGCTTTTTTTTTTTTTTTTTATCAATGACTTTTGAATGTATTGCCGGGAGCCGACAATTCATTAATAGCCGCGAGTCAGTTTTAAAAGACTTTTTTTCTTTCAAAAATGACATTTTTTGCAGGGACAGTTCTAACCACGGGAAACATGCGCCACTTCACATGCATATCATACACACCCCCCAGGTACGTTTTTAAAACTTCTTTTTGCATTGATACATGTCCCCTGGGGCAGGACCCGGGTCCCCAAACACTTTTTAGGACAATAACTTGCATATTAGCCTTTATAATTACCACTTTAGATTTCTCCCATAGATTTTTCGAATTTGCCGCGAACACCCCAATTTGTTAGCTGTTCGGCGAACGGGCGAACAGGCAATGTTCAAGTCGAACATGAGTTCGACTCGAACTCGAAGCTCATCCCTAGTGACAACGCAGGAGCACAATTGAGCTACAGATGTCACCTCTAAACAGACCGGCCTGAATAAGGACCTGTTGTGTGTTATAGTGCCCTGGGTTAGTGGATAAGGGGATTGTTCTTCATGATATAAAGGTAGCAACTAGACCAGCGGTCTCCAAACTGCAGCCGGGGGCCAGATGCGGCCCTTCACTTGCTTTTATCCGGTCCTTGGGGCACTATTTCATCCACTGATACCAACAATGGGGCATTATTCCTTCCCCACTAACACCAGGGAAGGTGCGCAATTCCTCCCAATGACACAAACTATGGGGCACAATTCCTCCCAATGACACAAACTATGGGGCACAATTCCTCCCAATGACACAAACTATGGGGCACAATTCCTCCCAATGACACAAACTATGGGGCACAACTCCTCCCAATGAAACCAATGATGGGGCACAATTCCTACCAATGAAACCAACGATGGGGCACAATTCCTCCCAATGACACTAACAACTGGGCCCAATTACTCCAATGATAAGGCATGAATCCTCCCAATGACACCAACAATGGGGCACAATCCTTCCCACTGACACATAGGTACATAGTTAGTCAGGTTGAAAAAAGACACAAGTCCATCCAGTTCAACCAAAATATATATATAAAGTAAGTACACCCCTTACATTTCTGTAAATATCTTATTGTATCTTTTCATGTGACAACACTGGAGAAATAACACTTTGCTACAATGTAAAGTAGTGAGTGTACAGCTTGTATAATGCCGCGTACACACGATCATTTTTCCCGTCGGGAAAAATGTCTTTTTTTTTTTTCGCCGAGAAAAACGATCGTCTGTGGGCTTTATGCCGTTTTTCTCGTTGAGAAAAACGGCAGGAAAAACGACGAGAAAAATTAGAACATGTTCTAAATTTTCTCATCGTTTTTTCCATCATTTTTTTCCGCGGCAGTTTTCCCATAGGGAGACACTGCCGCGGAGCCCACAGATGGTCGTTTTTCTCGTCAAAAAAAAAAATGACGGGAAAAACGGTCGTGTGTGGGGGAACATGCCGTTCCCTCGTTTTTCATTTTTTTTCATGCCGTGATTCACGGCGGTGTTTTCACCGCCGTGAATCACGATCGTGTGTACGCGGCATTACAGTGTAAATTTGCTGTCCCCTCAAAATATCTCAACACACAGCCATTAATGTCTAAACCGCTGGCAACAAAAGTGAGTACACCACTAAGTGAAAATGTCCAAATTGGGCCCAAAATTGCAATATTTTGTGTGGCCACCATTATTTTCCAGCACTGCCTTATAACCCTTTTTGGCATGGAGTTCACCAGAGCTTCACAGGTTGCCACTGGAGTCCTCATCCACTCTTACATGATGACATCACAGAGCTGGTGGATGTTAGAGACCTTGTGCTCCTCCACCTTCCATTTGAGGATGTCCCACAGATGCTCAATAGGGTTTAGGTCTGGAGACATGCTTGGCCAGTCCATCACCTTTACCCTCAGATTCTTTAGCAAGGCAGTGGTCGTCTTGAAGGTGTATTTGGGGTTGTTATGTTGGAATACTGCCCTGCGGCCCAGTCTCCGAAGGGAGGGGATCATGCTCTGCTTCAGTATGTCACAGTACATGTTGCCATTCATGGTTCCCTCAATGAACTGTAGCTCCCCAGTGCCGGCAGCACTCATGCAGCCCCAGACCGTGACACTCCCACCACCATGCTTGACTGTAGGCAAGACACACTTGTCTTTGTACTCCTCACCTGGTTGTCGCCACACACGCTTGACACGTCTGAACCAAATAAGTTTATCTTGGTCTCATCAGACCACAGGACATGGTTCCAGTAATCCATGTCTTTAGTCTGCTTGTCTTCAGCAAACTGTTTGCGGGCTTTCTTGTGCATCATCTTTAGAAGAGGCTTCCTTCTGGGACGACAGCCATGCAGACCAATTTGATGCAGTGTGTGGCGTATGGTCTGAGCACTGACAGGCTGAACCTCCCACCCCTTAAACCTCTGCAGCAATGCTGGCAGCACTCATACGTCTATTTCCCAAAGACATCCTCTGGATATGACGCTAAGCATGTGCACTCAACTTCTTTGGTCGACCATGGCGAGGCCTGTTCTGAGTGGAACCTGTCCTGTTAAACCGCTGTATGGTCTTGGCCACCGTGCTGCAGCTCAGTTTCAGGGTCTTGGCAATCTTCTTATAGCCTTGGCCATCTTTATGTAGAGCAACAATTATTTTTTTCAGATCCTCAGAGAGTTTTTTGCCATTAGGTGCCATGTTGAACTTCCAGTGACCAGTATGAGAGTGTGAGAGCGTTAACACCAAATTTAACACACCTGCTCCACATTCACACCGGAAACCTTGTAACACTAACGAGTCACATGACACTGGGGAGGGAAAAATGGCTAATTAGGCCCAATTTGGACATTTTCACTTAGGGGTGTACTCACTTTTGTTTTCAGTGGTTTAGACATTAAAGGAGTAGTAAAGTTACATGTTTTTTCACCTTAATGCATCCTATGCATTAAGGTGAAAAAACATTCGACAATACCGCCCCCCCCCAAGCCCCCGTTTTTCTTACCTGGCCCCTCGAAAGTCCCATGCTCGTCCCCGTCATCCTCTTCGTTTTTCAGCCTGGCCGCCGATTGGCTACACTGGATGGATTGAAAGCAGCGCAGCCATTGGCTGGCACTGCTGTCAATCACATCCAATGACGCGGGGGGCGGGGCCGAGTGATACAGTCGGCGGCTATGGCCGCCGCTGTATCACGGGAGCGCGCCCGCAATCACTCCACACCATGCGAGCTCACTCGCATTAAGGTGTGGAGTCCTTGCGGGGAGGAGCCAAGACAGCCGCCGAGGGACCCCAGAAGACCAGGATTGGGGCCACTAAGTGCAAAACGAGCTGCACAGTGGAGATAAGTATAACATGTTTGTTATTTTTAAGCAAAAAAAAGGGAAGCTTTAGTGCTCCTTTAATGGCTGTGTGTTGAGTTATTTTGAGGGGACAGCAAATTTACACTGTTATACAAGCTGTACACTCACTACTTTACATTGTAACAAAGTGTCATTTCTTCAGTGTTATCACACAAAAAGGTATAATAAAATATTTACAAAAATGTGAGGAGTGTACTCAGTGGCGTCACTAGGGTTGGTGTCAACCGGTGCAGTAAAACATGGTGTCACCCCCCAACCATCCAAATATAGTCGCCCCTCAGTACAGACCCCCCTCCACTAAGTACAGACCCCCTCTGTCAGTGCAGACCCACCCCACTAAGTATAAACTCCCTCCATCTGTATAGACCCCCCCAGTATAGACCACCCTCAGTACAGACCCCCCTCCATCAGTATAGACCCCCCGCAGTACAGACTCCCCCCTCCATCAGTATAGACCCCCCTTAGTACAGAACCCCTCTATTAGTATAGACCCCCCTCAGTATAGACTCCCCTCCATCAGTATAGACCCCTCTGTACAGATCCCCTCCATCAGTATAGACCTCTTCAGGACAAACCACCCCCCTCCATTAGTACAGACCCCCCTCAGGACAAACCCCCCTCCATTAGTACAGACCCCCCTCAGGACAAACCACCCCCCTTCCTCCATTAGTATAGACCCCCCTCAGGACAAACCACCCCCCCCATTAGTACAGACCCCCCTCAGGACAAACCCCTCCATTAGTACAGACCCCCCTCAGGACAAAACCCCCCTACCTTAATACAGACTCCCCCTCAGGACAAACCACCCCCTCCCTCCATTAGTATAGACCCCCTCAGGACAAACCACACCCCCTCCATTAGTACAGACCACCTTCAGGACAACCCCCCCTTCCATTAGTACAGACCCCCCCAGAACAAACCCCCCTCCTACATATAATATAGCTGTGTCCAGCAGCAAAAACCAACCTCATCAGCAAGCCCCCCCCCTCACGACATCCCCCACCCCCACCCCCTCACGACACCTCAACTCGGGCGGCGGAGGAAATCTCCCTTTAATCGCAAACTTACACCACCCCTCTCGTTACCGCACCAGCTCGGGGGCTCTGGTACATGGAACACCCAAGCGGCAGCTGGAGAGGAGAGGACAGTGTGCAGCCAGATGGAGAGCAGATCATGACAGGCTTGGGCAGCAGCGCGGGAGTGAGACAGAGAGGAGGAGGATAAAACATGCAAGGCACGGCCGTGTCACCCTCGGGATGGTGTCACCCCTGTAGCGGGTGTCACCCGGGTACGGACCGCACCCCCCTAGCAACGCCACTGGGTGTACTCACTTTTGTGAGATACTGTGTGTGTGTGTGTCTGAGAGTATATATATGAAGCGCCCACGCCACCCTCCTTCTCCACTCTTTGGCTCATTCACTGGAGAGGAAGGAGCGCGTGGTCTCTTCCATGCCCGTACCCCCTGGGTTGCAAAGGTTAGGCACACTTAATTTCCTTACGGGTCTTTGCAGCAATCCCCTCAGTGTTGGTTTCTGTCCCTTGTGTGTAAGGATAAAAGTCTCTATGCCCCAAGTAACTCCAAAAGTCCATACCAGTATATCACTCCAACATAGAGCTTTATTTTCTTATGCATGAAAGGAGAAAGGTGTTAGGAAGACAGATGAAATTCAGGCACTCCTGGCTTCGTCGCCACTTGATCCCAAGTGGGTACAGCTCACCCGGATAGTCACCCAATGGCACTAGCAGCCGGCGTGTAGCTCGAACAGTCAATTTAGTTCCCTAATGGATGTGTTCAGGAGATGCTCTGCCACAGGATCTATGGTGCCCCAAACCTCCTACTGGTCCAGATGTTAGGCCCCTGGTTTCCGGATGGATGACATCCCTCCGGAGAGATACTGGGCCCCTTCCTTCACTGTGATTCTCTCACCAGTCCTTCGGAATGGTCCTCCCCCTGCCTCCTCTTCCAGAAACGGGTCCCCTCGCAAGGCGGCACCCTGGGATTCTTCCTCTGGAAGTGGGCTCCAGCTAAAGGTGCTGGGCCCAGGGCTGAAGTTGCAGTCCCAGGACTAAAGGTGCTTGGGACTGAGGCGCACGTGGCCCCATTGCTTGGAGAGCCATGCACTCGAAACTGGACTCCACACAATACCTTCCCCCGGGTACAGGTCCCCGGGGTGGCAACTCGACTCCAACTCCCCAACAAAACTATCTCTAACCCCGGTGTCTGCCCCTTTTGTACCCCCTCCCGGCATGCACATCAGGTCCACCACACCCACTGTACGGCTGCCGAGAGGAGACACCAAATCGCTGCCCTATCACCTGTAGTTCAACCCCGGGTATAGATGATAGCGCCACCCATACTTCTTAGGGGAACTGCACACCAGGTGAAATAGCAACAAGACAGAGTCCAGCAATTGAAAAGATTTGAGTTAACTACCACTCAAATCACCCCTAAATTTGGTATAGCAGTCCCTAAATTTGGAACCCCCGCTACATAAGGATATTTCTGTATTTTTTCCCTGCTAAGAAGATCCCATCAGTAAACAAAGTTCTGTATTGTTTACAATCACAGAGCTCTGTTCTGTAAATCACTGAGCCGATCAGCGGGTCCCGGCGGTCAATCATTGGCTGAGACTCGCTGATCGGCTTGTGCTGTGACGAATCATAGCACAGGCGGGCACACGGATCACGTACTAGGTATATGATCCAGCACAGGGAGGCAGCTTTGCCACCATACTAGCACGTTAGGCGGTTGGCAAGCAGATAAATTGGTATTAACCACTTACAGACCGGTAGGTTTTCCCCCTTAATGACCAGGCCATTTTTTTCAATATTGCGTCGCTTTAACTGACAATTGCGTGGTCGTGCAACATTGTACCCAAACAAAATTGAAGTCCTTTTTTCCCCACAAATAGAGCTTTCATTTGGTGTTATTTGATCACCTCTGTGGTTTTTATTTTTTGCGCTATAAACAAACAAAAGAGCGACAATTTTGAAAAAAAAATTTTTTTTTCTATTTTGTGCTATAATAAATAGCCCACGTTTTTATTTTTTTAAAACAAGTTTCTTCATCAGTTTAGGCCAATATGTATTCCTCTACATATTTTTGGTAATAAAAATCATAATAAGCCTATATTGATTTGTTCGCGCAAAAGTTATAGCGTATACTAAATAGGGGATAGATATTATGGCATTTTTATTATTATTATTTTTTTACTAGTAATGGCGGCGATCTGCAATTTTTAGCGGGACTGCGACATTGCTGGGGACAGATCAGACACTTTTGACACTTTTTTGGGACCATTGACATTTATACAGCGTTTAGAGCTAAAAAATAGCCACTGATTACTGTATAAATGTCACTGGCAAGGAAGGGGTTAACACTAGGGGGCGATCAAGGGGTTACATTTCTTCCCTGGGAGTGTTTCTCACTGTAGGGGGGATGGGCTGGTTGGAGGAGGAGAGAGAGCGCTGATCCTGATCACTGGGGCCCCTTACACAGCTTCAGGCATGGGCCCCCTGGAGCCGAGGAGAACCGGGGGGGGGGTGCTGCCGCCGCAAATTGAGAAGCGGGGGGGTGCCACGAATTGAGAAGCAGGGGGTTTGGGTGCTGACGAACACAAAAAAAAAACAGAAGAACAAAAAAAAGGGGGGTTGCCATCCAGGGCCATGGGGACCTCTGGGCCCCTTACAAAAAAATAATAATAATGAAATAAAAAAATTTATAATATTTTTTTTTTATAAAAAAAAAAAGGGAGGTTTTCATCCGGGGCCCTGGGGACCTCCAGACCTCTGGGCCCCTTACAAAATAAATAAATAAATAAATTTAATAAAAAAATGAATAATACTTTTTTTTTATAAAAAAATAAATAAAAAAGGGGGGTTGACATTCGGGGCTCTGGGGACCTCCAGGCCTCTGGGGACCTCTGGGCCCCTTACAAAAAAAAAAATGTATTAAATAAAAAAATAAAATTAAATAAAAAAATGAATAATAAAAAAAAATTATAAAAAAATAAATAAAAAAGGGGGGTTGACATTCGGGCCCCTTACAAAAAAAAATTATATAAAAAAAAAAAAAGGGGGGCCATCCGGGCCCCTTACATGTGTACTGCCTGTACCCCCCTGATGGCGGCCCTGAAGACAGCAGCAGGAGCCATTGGCTGTCAAACACAGACAGTAAACTAACGAGGAGAGAGAGGGGGCCGGGTCGAGCCACGGCTCTGTGTGCGAATGGACACGCAGAGCCATGGCTCAGTAGCCAGCCTGCTCAGGTGCCCCAATTGCAAGCTGCTGGCTCTGGGGGGCACTTGGCAGGATGGAGGGACCAGAGAAGAAGTGGATCGGGGCTGATTTGTTCAAAACCACTGCACAGAGCATGTAAGTATAACATGCTTGTTATTTTAAAAAAATATAAAAATTTCTAGCGACCGCCCCACGTACATTTACTGCGGGATAGGGCGGCCACCCTGTGTCAGATCACATACCTAGTGCGTGATCTGACACTTCCGGGTCTGGGGCGTGCGCCGCCGGCGACCCGCTTCCGCTGTGACCATACACAGCGGGAACCCAGTGGCAGGTACCGTGGACTCAATGTCCGCCAGCAGCCGCCAATTAGACAGTACAGAGGCAGAGCTACAATCTGCCTATGTAAACAAGGCAAACTTTCATTCTGTCAGAGGGGAGGCTACTGATCCTGTCTTTCTGCTAAGCAGAAACATGGATCTTTGCCTTCCCCCAGTCAAAGCACCTCCCCCACCGTTAGTAAGCACAACCTAGGCACACATTTAACCCTTTGATCATCCCTGTTAACCCCTTCCCTGCCAGTGTCATTAGTACAGTGACAGTGCATATTTTTTGGCACTGATTACTGTATTAGTGTCACTGGTCCCCAAAAAGTGTTGATTAGTGTCTGTATATCTGCCGCAAAATCGCAGTCCTGCTATAAGTCACTGATTATCGCCATTACTAGTAAAAAAATAAATAAAATTTAAATACCAATTCCAGTATATATCCCATAGTTTGTAAACGCTATAACGTTTGCGCAAACCAATCAATTTATGCTTATTGGGATTTTTTTTACCAAAAATATGTAGCAGAATATATATTGGCCTAAATTGATGAAGAAATTTGATTTTCTATATATTTTTTGGGGTATGTTTTATACAGGGGCGGATCCAGAGTCTAATCTCGGGAGGGGCACTGCCAAAAAAATTGCGGGCAATTTGTAGGGTGGATGCAGCCAGGTGGAGGGAAGGACAGGGTGGGAGCAGCCAGGTGGAGGGGAGGACAGGGTGGATGCAGCCAGGTGGAGGGGAGGACAGGGTGGATGCAGCCAGGTGGAGGGGAGGACAGGGTGTGGGAAAGCCAGGTGGAGGGGAGGACAGGGTGGGGGAAAGCCAGGTGGAGGGGAGGACAGGGTGGATGCAGCCAGGTGGAGGGGAGGACAGGGTGGATGCAGCCAGGTGTAGGGGAGGACAGAGTGGGAGGAGCCAGGTGGAAGGAAGGACAGGGTGGATGCAGCCAGGTGGAGGGATGGGAGTAGCCAGGTGGAGGGGAGGACAGGGTGGATGCAGCCAGGTGGAGGGGAAGACAGGGTGGCTGCAGCCAGGTGGAGGGGTGGGAGTAGCCAGGTGGAGGGGAGGACAGGGTGGATGTAGCCAGGTGGAGGGGTGGGAGCAGCCAGGTGGATGGGAGGACAGAGTGGGTGCAGCCAGGTGGAGGGGAAGACAGGGTGGATGCAGCCAGGTGGAGGGGAGGACAGAGTGGGAGCAGCCAGGTGGAAGGAAGGACAGGGTGGATGCAGCCAGGTGGAGGGGTGGGAGTAGCCAAGTGGAGGGGAGGACAGGGTGGATGCAGCCAGGTGGAGGGGAAGATGGGGTGGATGCAGCCAGGTGGAGGGGTGGGAGTAGCCAGGTGGAGGGGAGGACAGGGTGGATGCAGCCAGGTGGAGGGGTGGGAGTAGCCAGGTGGAGAGGAGGACAGGGTGGATGCAGCCAGGTGGAGTGGTGGGAGCAGCCAGGTGGATGGGAGGACAGGGTGGATGCAGCCAGGTGGAGGGGAGGACAAGGTGGATGCAGCCAAGTGGAGGGGTGGGAGCAGCCAGGTGGATGGGAGGACGGGGTGGATGCAGCCAGGTGGAGGGGTGGGAGTAGCCAGGTGGAGGGGAGGACGGGGTGGATGCAGCCAGGTGGAGGGGAGGGAGTAGCCAGGTGGAGGGGAGGACAGGGTGGATGCAGCCAGGTGGAGGGGAGGGAGTAGCCAGGTGGAGGGGTGGGAGTAGCCAGGTGGAGGGGAGGACGGGGTGGATGCAGCCAGGTGGAGGGGAGGGAGTAGCCAGGTGGAGGGGAGGACAGGGTGGATGCAGCCAGGTGGAGGGGAGGGAGTAGCCAGGTGGAGGGGAGGACAGGGTGGATGCAGCCAGGTGGAGGGGAGGGAGTAGCCAGGTGGAGGGGAGGACAGGGTGGATGCAGCCAGGTGGAGGGGAGGACAGGGTGGATGCAGCCAAGTGGAGGGGTGGGAGCAGCCGGTGGATGGGAGGACGGGGTGGATGCAGCTAGGTGGAGGGGAGGACAGGGTGGATGCAGCCAGGTGGAGGGGTGGGAGCAGCCAGGTGGAGGGGAGGACAGGGTGGATGCAGCCAGGTGGAGGGGTGGGAGCAGCCAGGTGGATGGGAGGACGGGGTGGATGCAGCCAGGTGGAGGGGAAGGCAGGGTGGATGCAGCCAGGTGGAGGGGGTGGGAGCAGCCAGGTGGAGGGGAGGACAGGGTGGATGCAGCCAGGTGGAGGGGAGGGAGCAGCCAGGTGGATGGGAGGACGGGGTGGATGCAGCCAGGTGGAGGGGAAGACAGGGTGGATGCAGCCAGGTGGAGGGGGTGGGAGCAGCCAGGTGGAGGGGAGGACAGGGTGGATGCAGCCAGGTGGAGGGGGTGGGAGCAGCCAGGTGGAGGGGAGGACAGGGTGGATGCAGCCAGGTGGAGGGGGTGGGAGCAGCCAGGTGGAGGGGAGGACAGGGTGGATGCAGCCAGGTGGAGGGGTGGGAGCAGCCAGGTGGATGCAGCCAGGTGGAGGGGAAGACAGGGTGGATGCAGCCAGGTGGAGGGGGTGGGAGCAGCCAGGTGGAGGGGAGGACAGGGTGGATGCAGCCAGGTGGAGGGGTGGGAGCAGCCAGGTGGATGGGAGGATCGGGTGGATGCAGCCAGGTGGAGGGGAAGACAGGGTGGATGCAGCCAGGTGGAGGGGGTGGGAGCAGCCAGGTGGAGGGGAGGTAAGTTCTTACCTTGGAGGATAATAATAGAATCACTGGCTCCCTCCACTCGACAGCCTCATGGTCTCTCTTCCTCCTCCCACTCGGCAGGCTGGGGCCTGCTGATATCCGGGACTACATGTTCCATAATGCTGTGGCTTCTAGTTTCCCAGCCATTGGCTCTGAATGTAGCCAATAGGAGCATGCATTGGCAGGTGAATGTTCGGCTCGAGGAGGAGAAGGAGAGGTGGAATTCCCCCGCAGCTGCTGCCCTGCCTGTGCCTCTTCACAGAGCCTGTTAGTTTTGGCGCCGCTGACCTGTCCTGGTGGGGGGTCGGCATCAGCACAGTCTGCTCACTAGTTTCTCGGAGGGGGGCAATTGACCCGTTGCCCCCCCTCCCCCCAGATCCGCCCCTGGTTTTATAGCAGAAAGTAAAAAAAATAGTTTTTTTTTTCAAAATTGTGGGTCTTTTTTTGTTTATAGCACAAAAATACAAAACCGCAGAGGTGATCAAACACCACCAAAAGAAAGCTCTATTTGTGGGAAAAAAAGGACATACATTTTTATTTGGGTACAGTGCCACACGACCGCGCAATTGTCAGTTAAAATAACGCAGTGCTGTATCGCAAAAAAAATGGCCTGGTCATGAAGGGGGGTAAACCTCCCGGATGTCAAGTGGTTAATGATAAAATGGAGAGATTTTTAGAAGAAAGATATTTTGACATGTCAGGTATTTCGACTAAACATTCCTTTTGTAACGCAGCGTACGATAGGTAGGTAGGACAGCAGAGGGTTCATCAAGACGGTTGTCCTAGTTTGCCGGGTAATGAGCGCCGACAGATGAAACCTCTTTAGATCAGCAGTTATGGCCGGTGTGAGGGGTTGCCCAAAGGCAGTACCTGCCTCTTGGCAGTGTTTAATACTCCAGCAGCACACAAGTCCCCAGCTAGGCGGCACACACCATCTCAGCATCTGCTTCTGTACAGCCGCCCCTCTGGAGACCGGTGTGCACAGAGCTGCTTGCCTAGCACAGAGGTCTGCAGCCTTCACCGGAGTGCAAGGTACATTTCATTAGCATAAGCAATAGAAAAAAAACAAAAAAACGCCATCTGCATCAGTGGTGAAGCTTTAAATAAACCCTGGAAGTGAGACAGGAACCTTGCATAATTGTGTTGTCTCCGGATTATGAACGAATGTTATGCAATATTAATTTTCTGCCGCGGATCACACGCCATGTGCTTTCATTTCACGTGTATCAATATCGAACGTATGTTCAACGCGTTCAACTGGAAAGTCATTTAGGAAATGAAAAAGAAAAAAAAAAGTGCGAATTGGCAGAAGAGATGTTGAGGCTGGCGCTGCTGTGCTGGAAATGCTAGTTGGATGGCTGTCATGCTGATCCAGCATCTTCATTGCTTTCAGAGTCACTAATCCGGAACAAGAGATAAGGAACTCGGACTCTTCCTCCATTATTTATTTGCTGTGTGCTTGTTCATAAATCAACAGCTTTAAGGCTGCATTCACACCAGAGCAGTGGCGGCCCCCCAATCCATGCACCCGGCCCACTAATCTGCATGCAGGGCGCCAGACGCATAGATTTCAATGTTTTTTTTATTTTTTTAAGCACATGATTAGAGCCTGAGGCTTTACTTGGCTTAAAAAAAGGGTGGGCTCGGGGCGCAGGGCACTGTGCCCCAAGTTAACCCACTTGTGTGATGTGTTTGGCGGTGATTGGAGCAGAGGAGGAGGAGGAGGCTGGCGGCAGCCAATGAGTGTGTAGTCTCCGATGCAGAGGCAGAGTTTAACCAGGGAGAAGAAAGATGGCGATTTCTGTCGGGAGCGTGCTGTGGCCTGGCTCTGTCCACCTAGCTGCTCTCCTACCGCTTCTGCAGAGAAGGAGGGGAAGCGATTGTGGATGGGGTAAGTGCAGACCCGGCGGCGGGGAGGGGTTTGTTTTCCACACCCCCCCCCCCAAAAAAATGGAGCACCAGCACTGAGCGTAGCAACAATGCATGTTCCCACTAACATTTCTTTGCTTTTTTTCACACGTTAATGAGAGTCACGCCTAAGGCAGCCCATTGAGTTGAATGGGCTGTCCTACACGCAACAAACACCCCAAAGTAGCTCCAGAACCTTTCTGGTCACGGAGTGTTGTCCATTTTTCAGTGCGTTGCAAACCGCCCATCTGCTACCCTCTTTTGGGCTGCCAATAATAATGAATGGCATCGCAAGCGTGAAACTGCGATTATAGCTTGCTTGCACAATGCACGCTTTGTGTTTTTTTTTCCATTCGTTTACGAAATGTGCAGGTGTGAATGCACCCTAAAAGTCAACTCTGGGAAAGCGAGACCCTCCCCCCTTTGCAATGGGGCTGCGCCCAAACTGTAGGGGGTTAGCTGCTCGAGGGGGCCAGGAAAAGCAGTTTTACTTACCTGATCTTCTGCTACCACAGGCTCCTCCACACTGCTAGACCATTCCCCATGGCCTCCTCTTCTCTGCACTCCGGCTGTTCCGTTTCAAATGCTGCTTTTTGCATTGGCATACTTCCTTAGAACCAGTTTGTTCAGATAGTATGGTCACCTGCTGACTTGGCACCATCCACAGGCAGCATAACTCTTCAATTGGACACAGAAGTTGAATCCAATACCAATGCAATTTTACAGTACTTCAGCTAATTGCAGCACAGAGGATGTTTTTCCAGTCTTTTAACCACCTAACTGTAAATGTACATTATTATTTTGACGTTAAATACCAGGGTTGCAACTAGCTGCCATAACCCTGGTATCATTATTTACAGCAGGCGGCCAGCTTTCAGATAAATGTGGTCCACTTTTATAGGGCAGTGGGAGAGGTGCCTCCCTCCCGGCACTTCACAGTTTTTCCCGAGCTTACCGGAAACCATCCGGAGCGGCCGATCGTCAGGCAGGAAGCCAAGTGAGGGCAAGATAGCCCCCCACTCGGCTCTATGTCCTTGGAGGAACGGAGCAACATCTGACGTCACTTCCACCTCCCAGCCTTAAAAGGGATGGGTTTTTTTCCCCCTTTTTTTTGCTTGTAAAGGTAAATGAGAGATCTGAGGTGTTTTTGACCCTAGATCTCTCAATAAAGAATTAAATAATAGGAATTAAAGTGATCAAAAGTGATCAAAAAAGAATACATTTTAAAGGAACAGTGTAAATATAAAAAGTAAAATAAATAAGGAAAAAAATTATTTAAAGCACCCCGTCCCTCCGAGCTTGTGCGCAGGAGCAAACACATACGCAAGTCTCACTCACATATGTAAACAGTGTTCAAACCACACATGTGAGGTATTGCTGCGATCATTAGAGCGAGAGCAAGACCTCCTTTGTAACTCTAAACAGGTAACCTGTAAAAATGTTTAAAGCGGCACCTATGGACATTTTTGTGTTTCAAATATTTTATTGAATTTTATAATTATCAACAAAATTCCATTAACAGAGCATGTACAATAATATAATAGAAATAGATATTCCATTAACAGAACATGTGCAATAGTGTAATAGAAAAAGGCGTAATCATTCAGGAAAGTAACTCTTAGAAATGTAAATGAAAATTGATAATCTTATCCTACAATCCGCTAGGTTATGTAACATGAAATGTCATAATCGTAGCTTCATGGCAGCTATTTGATGACAAGTAATTGAGAAATTAAGTTGATTGAAATAATATAATATAATAATGTCATCTATTAAGAGAATAGAATTGAATGAACCTATAAAGAAATATAAAGTTAATGTGTTGTAGAATAGCTAGGGGAATAAATTAGGCTAAACCAGGGCCAAGTTTCTTCTCTTGGCTTGGCTTTATCTAGTGCGAAGGTCAAAAATCCCAACCATTCAAAGCATCTTCTATTACAGTTGGTATATCGGGTAATTAACAAGAATAAACCTAGTAGAGGGGATAGGGCACAGAGGGGAGAGAGAAAGAAATGTCCAGGGGGACCAATGGTTAGAGAATCAGGTGAAGGTAATCATAGTAGCGGGGTGGATCCTATGGAGATTTTTAGGTACCATAGTTTGTCGCCATTCCATGAACGTACACAATTTTAAAGCATGACGTGTTAGGTATCTTTTTACATGGCGTAACATCAATTTTCTCATTAAAATGTGTTTGAAAGAAATGGCAGTCGTTGCAAAAAGTATTGCAACGAACGCCATTTTATTCTCTAGGGTGTTAGAAAAAAATGTATATAATGTTTGGGGGTTCTCAGTAATTTTCTAGCAAAAAAAAAAATGTTTTTAACTTGTTAACACCAAATCTCAGAAAGAGGCTCGGTTCTTAAGTGGTTAACGCAGGCGGATGTCAGCGGATGATCAGCCGCTAAGCCCATAGACATACATGTATGTCTGTTTTTTCTCCACCAATGGATGGAGGAAAAACGGACATACGGAACGCCCGTGTTCATGTTGCTCAGGTGTGAATGGGGCCTTATTCATAAATACTATGGCTAACTCAATCAAGTCTTCCGATGTGTTTGTTTTGCCATAACAGAAGGTGTTACTCGCTCCACAGCCATGTTAAAATGCAGCAGATGGTGGAATATGGAAGCTGTCTGTAAAGATGATTCAACAATGCTTTCCTCCTGTTCTACCCAAATCACCACTAAACCATCTAAAGTGTCCCTTGCTTGCTCCCTTCTTCTGTCCCCGATTCTATCTTTCAGGTTTTGTGCTCCTCCATTCCTCTGGGTGATTAAAGGCTCCTACGTCTATCTACTCCAGACTGCGTACGGCATCTCCTGGCCAGCAGAATCTTGTTCATGGATTGTATATAATATTCACTTTGCTGTGCAGAGACAATAGAAAGAATTACATGGTGTGATCGGAGCATCACAGAGAAATAAAAATAGCAAGCTTTTATCCACCAACTTTTTCACCAAGGTCAAGACGTTAGTGTTATTTGAACTGGAAGGATGTTTCTGAAGCAAGGTCACTTTTAATGGCTTCTCCTGCTCTGTAGCACTCTGTTTTCTATACAATCAGTTTTTACTTATCTATGGCTTTAGGTCAAGTGGAAGGAACCTGGCATCAGACAAAATTCTGATGGGCATCCTGACCTACTTCTGAAAATGCCAGGCATTTTGGTTTCAGTAATTCTAGTTGCTGATCCAAAATAATCATGCAGTTTAGGGATTTTGAATGAAGTCTAAATTTGACAACACAGCCTTTAAACGGCGTGACCTCCGTAAGATTTGCCCCCCTTCATGATCAGGCCATTTTTTCCGATACGGCACTGCGTTACCTTTAATCACTATTTTTTCAAACTGTTCACAAGTTAAAATCAGCTTTTTTGCTAGAAATTTACTTAGAACCCCCAAACATTATATATATTTTTTTCAGACACCCTAGAGAATAAAATGGCGATCGTTGCATTACTTTATGTCGCATCGTATTTGCGCAGCGTACTTATAAGTGCAATTTTTTTGGGAAAAAAAATACACTTTTTTTAATTAAAAAATAAGACAACAGTAAAGTTAGCCCATTTTTTTTAATATTGTGAAAGATAATGTTACGCCGAGTATTTTGATACCCAACATGTCACGCTTCAAAATTGCACCTGCTAGTGGAATGGCGACAAACTTTGACCCTTAAAAATCTTCATAGGCGATCTTTAAAAATGTCTACACGTTACCTGTTTTGAGTTACAGAGGAGGTCTTTTGCTAGATGTAAACATCCCTTGTAATAGAAAAAAAGCATGACAGGACCTCTTAAATGCGATATCTGGGGCCAAAAAGACCTTAGATTTAACATTTACACTTAAATGCAATTTAAAAAATAAATAAATTTAAAAATAAAAAAAATATTCCCCTTTAGGACCATTGGGGAAACTCCCGTCATTCAATGTTATAGAGCTGAAGTTGCTCTCAATATGTTTTATCCCCCAGACCTTTTACCATTTTTTTTTTTACCCATCTCTGGACTTATCAATATCTTTGTGTAAGTGAGGTCTCCAGTGAGGTCCAAATGAGGTCTCATTAAAGATCTATCTATCTATCTATCTATCTATGAATCAGAACCTCCTTCCTCCTGCTAGTGATGCAAAACAACAAAAGATTGTCCCGCTAGTGTCTAATGAATAAAACTGGATAGTAAATCCAGAAAAGTGTCCATATAAAAAGGCCCCTTTCACACTTGTGCGACTTCAAAGTCGTGCCATTTTGCCGCGATTTCAGGGAATGCCTGTGTAAGTGGCATCAAAATCGGACCAAAGTAGTGCAGGGACTACTTTGAAGTCAGAACGACTTGAAGTCGTACTAGTATGAATGGTTGTCATTGGAAATCATGGGAAACGACTTGTCATGCTACTTTGCCATCACAAATCGTGGGACAAGTCGTATAAGTGTGAAAGGGGCCAGAGCCCTGGTTCACACTGGTGCGTTTTGACATGCGATTTGGCATGTCAAACCAGCAGTATTTACTGCAAATTGCCAACAATGGCACTGTCCTAATCGGTGCGACGCCGCATCTGCGGCGCTGCACTGATTTCAAAAAGTCGTTTCTGTACTACTTTTTGCGATTTTGGCCCGCGATTTACATACAGAAACCTGCACAGATGTCTCTGTAATCGCGGCCAAAATCGGGACTGAACTCGCATGGCTTCACTCTCGCAGCCCAGTGTGAACCTGGGCTAAGTGTCCAAACACTCCTCGTGATTCCTGGAATGAAGGATAAGAGACACCCAACATACACCTTCCACCGTGAAGTAGAAAAGTTGTGCTCTTACCGGATAGATAGACTCCACGTTATAGGAGTCTAACAAAGCATGGATTCATACACCCCATTAGGGATCCATCCATGGAAAGCAGATGAAGATGGCATTGAAATCAGCCTTACTGGTTTTCCCTTTTCCTTGTTCTCTCATGCAAGTGATATGAAGAAAGAGATAGATCGCCACTTAGTGTAATACCGTGGTATTTATTGAATGAGTCCACAAGTCCAACAAAAGTAAAAATATCCTGGGTTAAAAGATTCTGCAGATCACAAACACACTTATGGAGTCTATGCTGAACTTACCATGCCAATTTGTGCTTTTCATACTTTGTTAGGCTCCTATAACGTGGAGTCTATCTATCCAATAAGAGCACATCTTTTATACTTCACGGTGAAAGGTGCACTTTGGGTAAGGTGACCAGATTTTTAACCACTTCCATACTGGGCACTTATACAGCTTCCTGCCCAGACCAATTTTCAGCTTTCTGCGCTGTTGCACTTTGAGTGACAATTGCGCAGTTGTGCTACACTGTACCCAAATACATTTTTTATCATTTTGTTCCCACAAATAGAGCTTTCTTTTGGTGCTATTTGATCACCTCTGCGATTTTTTTTTCTGCTAAAAAAAATTAAAAATAAGACCGAAAATTTTGAAAAAAAATAATATTTTTTTTGTTTGTTACAAAACTTTGTAAATAAGTAAGTTTTCTCCTTCACTGATGGGGCTGCACTGATGGGCACTGATGGGGCTGGACTGATGGGCACTGTACTGTAATGTGGTACTAATGGATGCCAGTGCCAAACAATATAGCCTGCCAATCAGTGATGCCCATTGTGGGCACTGATTGGCATCCATTAGGGGCACAGAATGGCATCCCTTGTGGTCTAGGGAGGCATACCTGGTGGTGGGCATCTCTGGTGGTATCCCTAGTGGTCCAGTGGCATCCCTGGTGGTCCAGTGTGGGCATCCTTGGGGGGGGGCTGCGCTGATAATCGATCAGCACAAACCCCCCCTGTCAGAGGAGCAGCCGATCGGCTCTCCTCTACTCGCGTCTGACAGACGCGAGTGAGGAAAAGCCGATGACCGGCTTTTCCTGTTCACATCGTGATCAGCCGTGATTGGACACGGCTGATCACGTGGTAGAGTCTCCGTCGGAGACTCTTTAACCTAGATCGGTGTTGCGGGGTGTCAGACTGACACCCTGCAACAACGATCGCCGCGATGCGCGCCCCCGGGGGCGCGCAGCGGCTCAAAATCCTGAGGACGTCATATGACGTCCAGTCAGGATTTCGAAACCACTTTTCCGCCATCAATCCGCTATAGGGCGGGCGGCAAGTGGTTAAAATGAAATCCGGGGACATATTTTTTTTTTTTACTAGTAATGGCGGCAATAAGCGACTCTCTGCCCATCGCTGCCGCTGCCCGTCTCACAGCCTGTCGAGTCTTATGCCGCGTACACACGATGTCATTTTTCCAGACGAGAAAAGTTATTTTTTCTCTTGGATGAGAAAAAAGACTGTGTGTAGGCTCTCCAGCATTTTTCCCGACGAGAAAAACGGCGAGAATCACGACGAGGAAAAATTAGAACATGCTCTAATTTTTCTTGTCGCGAATCACGCCATTTTTTTCCTCGCCAGTTTTCCTAGGCTTTATGAATGGCACTGGGTAAAGGGCTACTGATCCGCAATTTAAAAAGGCATACCCATGTAGAAAAGGGGTTTACAGCTAGGAGGGGGAGAAGAAGTTTGACAGCCAGGCATTTTCAGAAGAAGGTGAACAAAGATGACCTACATATTTTCTCTCATGATCATTTCTCTTTTCTAATAAGACTCTTAAAGCGGTTGTATACCCCCAATTTTTTTTTTTTTTAATAAATAAAAACCTGCAAGACAAAAGGAATAATGAGCTAGTATGACTAGCATACTAGCTCATTATGAATTACTTACCTTCGATCGAAGCCCCAAGCCGTCCTCGTCTCCCCCTCCGGCCGCAGACATCTCTCGGGAAAGATACTTCCGGGTATCGCCGATCCGACACTGTGATTGGCCAGAGCGGCGAAGACATTACTCCGCGCGGGAGTCGTCAAAGCCGGTTTTATGAATGGCCATTCTCAGTGCGCCTGCGCCGTAGACATCGGTGCATTCTTTGTGGCAAATATCTCCTAAACCACGTAGGTTTAGGAGATATTGCAAACACCTACAGGTAAGCCTTAATTTAGGCTTACCTGTAGGTAAAACATGTCAGAGAGGGTTTACTACCGCTTTAAATTCAGTTCGAATGTACACACCGAGCACCAAAAACATGACAAACATACATTTTGAGATTTGTAACTATTATTTATTTAAAAAAAAAAAACTCTTGATACACCCTTGCTGACACACATGATGTTTCACAGTTCAGTGACATGTTATTCACACATATTTAACATATCCGAAGAGAACCTTCATAGTCCACAGACAGCAGTACATGGTACCGCTCACGCATGGGTGAAATATTAACAAGTCACATCTTAAAGGAAAACATTTTTCCACTGAAAGAACCTAAATGACTGGTGTATTTTTGTAACAAATTGGATTTTATATTAAAAAATTAATAAAGGCTGGCCAATTTCGGCTAAAAACATTCACTGAGATCATATTGAAAAACATCCACTGAATAGTCATTAAAAAGAAACTTTGTGGAATCTTCCCAGCTACAGCCAGCCATATTAAAGTGCCATCCTACGTGTTTCTTGTGTAACATCTTCCTAAATTTGTAGAACTGGGTAACAAAGGAAAAAGTGAACCTGTATCTGAAAACATCTAAGCTGCCAACTACATTCAAAGGCTTTAAAAGTTCCCTCACTACCTAGTAAATCCCCCTCCCCAAATAGTCACACAGCCATTGAAGTTGAAACCTCTGGACCCTTTAGGCAGCAAAGCAGGAAGATCAGATTTACAGCCAGGAAACCAGCACTTCTAACGGACATCGGCAATTGTAGTGCAAGTGTTTAACAACCACAGGTTCACTTTATGGTAAAAATCAAGCCATAGATGAGCAGATCTGGGTGCGGACCATGGCAAATGACAAATCTAAAAACATGTGGGCATCTGGAGAAAGTGTTTAACCTCAAAATTGTGTAAGTGGCAAGGGCAGGAACTGTGTGAGAGCTGCAAGAAAATGGCGATAGAGACAGACGTACGTTCCACGCTTTCAGTATTAGAGTGGACATCAGGCAGTTAAAAAAATAAAAATAAAAAAATCAGCAAGGGCACTTACATTTTTTAGCAGAGGTCAAAATAAATATCTTGCGGATAACCTACCCTTGCATGTGCACCTTTGGCGTACTTACAGTATAATCCTACACACTGCACAGCTTTCAAGGGCTGGAGTTGGACACACTAAAAACACACTATAGTACTGGGCAGTACATAGCCCTCAAGAAATGGTGTGGAACAGCCCTTACATAGTATAGTCCTGGACACTACATGTCATGACTACAATCCTCAAGGGCTGGAATTAAACTACCCAAAGACAGTATAGTCCGGGACATTACATAGTCTTCAAGAAATGGAATTGGACAGCCCTATGTAATGTATCACAAGTTGATATAGTAATTTTTAGCAGGGGTTCCCCGAGACCGGAAAGTTATTTTGAGGGTTCCTCTAGGTTGAAAAGTTTGAGAAAGGTTGTTCTAGACCAGCAGTTGCCAACCAATGGTCCACTATGTTAGTCTTTAAGAAATGGAGTTGGACAGCCCTAACATCGTGGACCATTGGTCTAGAACAAGCTTTCTCAAACTTTTCAACCTAGAGGAACCCTTAAAAAAAAAACTTTTCGGTCTCAGGGAACCCCTGCTAAAAAATACTATATCAACTCGTGATACATTGGTGTGATGGTCAGAGGAAAGAATACTCCTCATGCCGCATACACACGATCAATTTTTTCGACGGTGAAAACACCGTCAAGAAAATCGACGTGAAAAACGAGGAACAGCTTGTTCCCCCCACACACGGCCGTTTTAAATGCCATTTTTTTTTGGGTCGAAAAAAACGACCATGCGTGGGCTCCGCAGCAGTGTTTCCCTATGGGAAAACTGCCGCGGAAAAAAACGACGGGAATCACGACGAGAAAAATTAGAGCATGTTCTAATTTTTCTCGTCGTGATTAATGCCATTTTTCCCGTAGGGAAAAACGACAAAAAGCCCACAGGACGATCGTTTTTCTCGTCCAAAGGAGATAGCTAAAAAGATAAAAGATAAAATGGTGTCAGTGGGAACCTGAGAGATGGTAATTGTTCATTACACCTCTAGCAACCTATGAAGGAACCCTAGCTTTGAAACCCTGGTCTAAAACATTACATAGCCTTCAAGAAATGCAATTGGACAGTCCTAATACAGTATAGTCCTGGAAAATACACAGCATTTAAGGACTGGAGTTGGACAGTCCTGATACAGTAGAGGTCTGGACAGTGCTAATACAATATAAGTCCTGGACACTAAACAGCTGCACTACACAAGGGCTGGAGTTGGACAGTCCCTAACACAGTACAATCCTGGACAGTATATAGCCCTGAATTTGGACAGGCCTAACAGTATAGTCCTGGAAAGTACACAGCCCTTAAGGGCTGGAGGTTGACAGTCCCAATATAGAATAAGCTGACTTCCACTGAGGATGCAGGTCAGGCTAGTAGTCCATCCTGACTGCAAGGAATATGTAGAACAAGGAGAGAAAATCTCAGCCACCGCACAAGCCCAGCGTGTAATAGGGGATATTACGTGAGTAATATGTGAGTGGGGCAAAACATGTCAGGGGACGTGGCCTGGATGGAGTTAGGCTGAGGTTATCCTCACCTATTACACATTGGGCTTGTATGGTGTGCAATAGCGGAGACATTTCCCTCCTTGTTCTGCCTAAGGCTTCATGTACACTTGACCTACATTTACCGCAGCCTCGCCTCATTTTGCTTTTTCCCCCACGGCTGGCGGTCAGAACGTTCCTATCCCGAGCGCGATTCTTCCGCATTCAGGAGAGGGAGGTTGAACCTCACCTAACCGCAGCAGCTCCTAAATTCTGCAAAAAGTCTATGTGTACATTGACACAGGCTTTTATGGAGTGGAGTTTAGGAGCTTTGGCAAAACAGAACACCAATAACTCCTAAACTCAAGTTTAGGAGCCGCTAGTATACATGGAGTACAATACTGGACACCACACAGTCCTCGATGGGATGGAGTTGGACACCCCTAACGCTGTAGAAATATGAATGATTTACCAAATGGAAACCAGATTTTGAACATAACTATGCAAGTCAACCATGAAATTGTACTAAAAATAATTCAGAGCATGGCCTACCATCTTAGATGCTTTAAGTTTTTTCCCTGACATTCATCTTCTGCTCCTGGCTGCCCCACTAGCTAAATCCCTATTGCCTGCCCTTATCCTCCTATTCTGAAGGACCTTTACCCTCTATCTGAACCCCCTAGAAGTTTCTCCTTCACTCAGTGAAGCATGGGATGAGCTTGCATGCACAGCACATGATTATGTGAGACTGCAGTGTCCTACTTAGTAGTCTGATAAATGTGACTCCAAGAGATTTTATATAATAGTAAAAGTCACTGAATTCTAAATACAAAATGACCATTCCTGTGCAGGCAGAATATTCTTATTGGGGGCTTCTTCTAGTCTCCAAGAAAGAGGGCCTCCTAGGAATTTATACAAAACATTCGCTTCACAGACTCAGATCTTGCAGAAATCAATTGTACCTAATGACCAGTTCAATCAATGAAAAAGGAACAATCCGTCCGGAAGGAAAATTCAAAAATCAACCCAATGATCAAAGATCATTTATGACTATTGAATTTGTGATCGATCATTTATAGTTATATGACCAACCTTAAATTGTTAGATGTGTGCTGGCTGGCGTCAGGTTACCACCGACCCTGACTGTCAAGCTGAAAAGACAGAATCTAGCTATGCAAAGCTGTAATAGAGACATTTTACAGCACAATAATTTAAAGCTGAACTTCAGGTACATATATGAATGCAGCTATATGTTCAATAAAGGAGTAGCTCACCTTTTCAGAAAAAAAAAAAAAAAAAAGAAAAGGTGAACACCTACACCAGGGATATGTAATTAGCGGACCTCCAGCTGTTGCAAAACTACAAGTCCCATCATGCCACTGCCTCTGGGTGTCATGCCTGTGGCTGTCAGAGTCCTGCTATGCCTCATGGGACTTGTAGTTCTGCAACAGCTGGAGGTCCGCTAATTGTATATCCCTGACCTACACCTTCCCGTTCTCGCTGTACTTACCGTATATACTCGAGTATAAGCCGACCCGAATATAAGCCGAGGCGCACCCAACTTTACCACAAAAAAATGGGAAAACGTATTGACTTGAGTATAAGCCTAGGGTGTCCATCTGCATGCCTCACTGTGTCCATGTGCATGCCTCACTGTGCCCATGCCTCACTGTGCCCCATGACTAGACTGAAGTTTAACATGGGAGTCTATGGAAGGGGTGCCCGGCTTTGTAAAATCGGTGCTCCTTGGCCATAGGTCCCCCAGACAACAAACTTTCCACACTTGTAGAGGAAGAGTTGGGCTACATGTGTTTCAGGTCCAGGGGACCTATGGCCGGCTGGTACCGGGTCCCCAAAGTCCCGGAGATCAGGCGCAAAAAGGTGACTCGAGTATAAGCCGAGGGGGGCATTTTCAGCACAAAAAAAAATGTGCTGAAAAACTCGGCTTATACTCGAGTATGTACAGTACCCTCTGTGGGTTAGCCATCAGTGCCCACACAGCCGGTGTAGAAGTCCAGGGATTTGGAAGCCCTGCTTTTCCCCCGCTTCTTTCTGTAGGACTTCTGGGATGGATCAGAGCAATTCCAATGAGTCAGCACTGGCATGTGACAACTTTGACCAATCAGAATTGCTTTGATCCACTCATCCCAGAAGCCCTACAGAAAAAAAAAGGGGAAGGAAGGAGAGCGCAGATTTGAAATCCGTGGACCACTACACCGGCTACTTGACGGGAGGGGCCAATAATTGAGTGGATTGGTGGAGGGTGTTGGTCCACCTTTTCATTTCTTCTGCAAAGATAAACTTACACTTTAACACATCCATTTCTTTTAGCTAAAGTACGCTTCTGAATTTGATTTGGTATCAGCGCCTTGCACTCCCCTGTACAGCAGCATTCAGACTGGAAAAGAGAGGAGCAATGCTAGAAACCAATCAGGTGTGCTGCATGCAAAAGGGATGGCAAAAAGGAACTTGACAGGAGGAGAGAGATGAACTTATTGATCTGCTGCTGCTCCTTCACTGTCCAATCAGCAGGCTGGGGGTTGAGAGATGACACCACTACTTTCCCATCTATAAACAGAAAAAGTGGCGTCTTTCTTCTAGGTGGACTGTCCAGCAGGGATATTTAAATCTCAGGACTGAATAGAAAGAAATGGAAATATTTTAGACAGAAGAAACGCCTCCCCTATATGCATTTTATCTGTGCATTTAGATGTTTGCCCGTAGTAAAGCCTAAAAGAAATCCAATAGCGACAAGCTGCCTTTAAAGACCATCTCGCCAGTGAATGTGTAAAACAATGGCAGTTTGTTAATGTCAGCAATAACTCCTTCCTACACGGCAGCTCGTATTTTAACGCTAAGGATCCTTTAAAAAAAAAAAAATGAAACTTGGCAGGCTGCTTTGTACTATTGTCATCAGTAGGCAGTTATGAAAAGGCCACCTCGCCAATAAAAATATACGGCTGAAATTAACTGGCTCCACCTCTCGTTCATCCCATCACAGGCGTCATAAAAAAAAATACGAGCGCATTTATTAATATTCGGCCAGCTCTCGTTCGCTCTAAATCTTCCTTGTCCTTGGTCTTTTTTCCACTGCTGGCACCGGCAGGCAGACTGGTCCCCGGCAGCGTTGTGCCAGTCCTGGGTATTAATGAGAAACAGGGGCTTGGATAGGGGAAGGAAGGGAGGGGGGTTCGTTGGCACCAGATGGAAAGCTCTACACAGCTGCTCGTCTCCTCTTTCATGTGTGGTGGGAGAAGTCTGTGGAGGGCCTGATGCTCCAACTTTGAAGCCGCCGTTATGCAAATGGCGCAAATTCACAGCCAGACAGAGGCTTGTGTGCTTGGATTTCTGTATTGTAATATTCATCAGATCTTTTATTAAAAGGAAAAAAAAAAAACTTGCAGGAAAAATAAACTAGTTGAGGGTTAGATCTGAACTGAAATAGTTAAAGTAAAACTCTAAAGAAAACCTGTCATGAAAGCAATACACAGTTGACCACTGCTGACGTTCTTCTGAAAATACTGTTTGCCTGGTTATTAGAAACAAATGTGCAGGTTCAAAGTTTAAGTACGGTAATTTTTACATGCTTGGACCAATTTAAGTATGTATGTGCCATACCTGTGGGATCCCCATGGAAGTTGGAAATCACGGTAGCAGGCTGCTAGCTTCTGGATCTTGTGCCAAGTGGCTGCTCTGCTGCTTAGTGAACACAGGAGGCCACTTGCTTTGCACAGGCTCCATTCAGAGAACACTTTGCATTTCATCAATAAATGCAAAGTGTTCTCTGATTGTCCTTGTCCAATCACAAAATGGTTTACATTCATTGAGAGAATGCAAAGTGTTCTCTGACTGGTGCCCGTGCAAAGTAAGCAAACCCCCTGTGTTCACAATGTAGCAGCGCAGGCGCTCGGCATGGGATTCGAAAGATCACCGGATATGGAGATCACTGGAATAGCGGTGCCTACTACAGCGATTTCCAGCTTTCACGTGGATCACACAGGTATGGCACATACTTACTGGTCCAAGCTAGACCAATAGAACTAGGTAACCAACTATGCGGCCTCTCGGCTGGTGGGCTTTAACGCTGATTTACACACACACACACACACCTAAAAAGGTAAACAGTTTACTGGCGCTAAAAGCGTGCTCACTGCGGGATCCCAGCACAATAACTAAACTGTCAAGAAAAAACTCCAGATGCATAATTGTAATTGGGAACCTTCAATCATGTGACCACCAATCACAGCAGTCACATAATTGGAATGCCAAAAACGGCATTTCGGCAGGCAGCTAGAAGGGCCCACTTTTTCCTAAATTTTAGATAGAGTGGAGAGGGATTAGAACCCCTGTCAGTTTTTATGCTGTGTCCCTGTTAGAGAAGAACACCCTCTCTGTTTGTCCGATTAAGCGTAATCATTAAAAGTGGAAGTAAAAGAAAATCAAAAATTTGGGGTTGTTCCCAGAAAAGTAATAGCGGGGTAATCTTCCAATAGAGGACACTAGTTCTGGTGGCCTGGGGGTTCCCAGAGGACTCCCTTAATTTGCAGAGATTACTCTCACTTCCTGTTTTGGCTATGGGACAGAGAAGGGAAATCTCCACAATGGGACAAAGATTGAAAAAAATAAAAACGGACATGGGTTAAAACCTTCCCTTACTCTATCCAGAATGAAAAAAAAAAAAAGTTTGGGCTATAGTTCTACTTTAACCTTTTATGGACCGCCCCACGCAGATATAATGCGGCAGGGTGGCCCTCCTGCACGAAATCATGTACATGATTTCGGTGGGCTGGGTCTAGGGCGCACAGGCACGCCGCCGGCGACCCGCTCCCTTTGTGATTGGACACAGCGGCAGCCAATCAGCGGGTCCAGTGGACCCGATGTCCGCCGGGGCCCACCGATCGTTCTCAGAAGATGCACAGCAGCAGTCTGCCTACGTAAACAAGGCAGATCGCTTGGAGATCTTGCGTTTCTGCTAAGCAGGAACACGGATCTCTGTCGTCCTCCAGTCAAAGTAGCCCCCCCCCTCCATTACAGCTAGAAAGCACTCCCTAGGAGCACATTTAACCCATTGATTGCCCCTGATGTTAACCCCTTCCCTGTCAGTGTCATTAGTACAGTGACAGCGCATTTTTATTTTTTTTAGCAGTAGTCACTGTATTTGTGTCACTGGTCCCCACAAAAGTGTCAGATGTCCGATTTGTCCGCCGCAATGTCGCAGTCCCGCAAAAAAAAATTCATAAATATATCAAATAGCTTGTAGACGCGATAACTTTTGCGCAAACCAATATACGCTTTTTGGGATTTTTTTTTTTTTAACCAAAAACATGTAGCAGAATACATATTGGCCTAAATTGATAAACACATTTGAGGTTTTACATTTTTTTATTGGGCACGATTTATAGCTTAAAGTAAAAATTTTTTTTTCTTTTTTTTTTTTTTTTCGAAATCATCTGTCTTTTTTGGTTTATAGCGCAAAGGAAAAAAAAAAGGAGGTGATCAAATACCACCAAAAGAAAGCTTTGTGCGGAAAAAAAACCCATACATTTTATTTGGGTACAGCTTCGTACGAACGCGCAATTGTCAGGTAAAGTAACGCAGTGCCATATTGCAAAAAATGGCCTGGTCATGAAGGGGGTAAACCTTCCCAGGGCTGAAGTGGTTAAGAGTTCTAACTTCACTGGCTGCATACTTATTCCAGGTCAGTGCTTAAAAAAAGTATCAGCATAACAACCAACAAGCAAACTCAATAAAATAGAGTACGGTAAGTAATGTGAGCCAAGTATTTCTTGCATGACAGGTTCCCTTTAAAGTGAAGCCACACTCTGCACATGCCGGGCTGCAGAACAGGTTCAGTTTAAAGTCAGCCCCCGCAGCATCTAATAGACCCCGTACACACTATACAACTTTTGTTGTCCGATTTCCTTTAGATTTACTAAAACCATGTAGTGCAAGGGCCTGCCTGATTGCATACAAATTGAAACTCTTAAAAGGGGTTGTAAACCCTCGTGTTTTCTCACCTTAATGCATCCTATGCATTAGGGTGAAAAACTTCTGGCGGTGACCGGCCCCCCAGCCCCCCTCCCCCCCCCCCGTTTTACTTACCTGAGCCCCGTATTTCGCTCGGCAGAGACGCGCTGTCCCTCTCTGCACAGGGCTCTTGATTGGATAGATTGATAGCAGCGCAGCCACTGGCTCCCGCTGCTGTCAATCAAATCCAATGACACGGGCGCCGGGGCAGAGTCCGGCATTTGTGTCTATGGACGCCAAATGCTGGACTCAGGAGCGCGCCCGCAAGGTAAACCCCCTGGAAGAGTGCTTCTCCTAGAGCAGTGGTTCTCAACCTGGGGGTCGAATGATGATTTGCCAGGGGTCACCGAATCCTGGGCTGGTCCTGAAGCCTGCACCACTCTCCAAGCCTTTTTGCGGCCACCCAGCAGGGCTATCCCTGGAGCCCACGGCCGCCCAGCTGGGCTGTTCCTGGAGCCCGCAGCCGCCCACTCAGCCTTTTCGCAGCCGCCCATTCAGTTCAAGGGATGGCTGGGGGGGCAAAGACTAGAGGTCAGCTGACTGATGAGGAACGTGAAGTGGGAGGGGCTGAGGAGACCCTATCTCCTGATTTCGGCATAGGTGTCACTGCTACGAGACACCACAAAGCTGGAGACAGTGAAGCCAGAGACACAGTGAGTAACACTACCTGTGATTGGAGTTGCCATTAAAAGGACTCCGGGAGCGCTAAATGTCTGTGGGTTAGGGGCGCAAATTACTTGTCTTGCCTTGGGTGCTGACAACCCACGCTATAAATAATTTTACTGTTAGGGGTCCCCACAACGTGAGAAATTTTATCAAGGGGTCACGGCACTAGAAGGTTGAGAATCACTGTCCTAGAGTATTATCTAAAGCAAAGAGGAGCTGCGAGAACCGCAGAGGGACCTCAGAAGAGGACAATCGGGGCCACTCTGCAAAACGAGCTGCACAGTGGAGGCAAGTATGACGTGTTTGTTATTTTAAATAAAAAAAAAAAAACAAAGCCTTACAATCACTTTAGTGCCGGTTCACACAGAAGCGACTCGTCAGGCGACTTAGCTGCCTGACAAGTCGCGCTGTTCTGTACAATGGAATCATTCTAATAGGAGCTCAGACTTAGAAAAAGGTTCCTGTACGACTTTGGGGACGACTTCAGGGAGACTTCCATTGACTTCAACACAGAAGTCATTTTGCAAGTTGCCTCTGAAGTCGTGTGCAGATCGCCTTGCCGAGTCGCGCGGCAAGTCGTGCCGCCCCTGTGTGAACCGGCACTTAAGGTTTGACCTCATATTATAAGTTTTTGTTAAATCTAAACGAAAAAAATCTACAGAAAATTGTATAGTATGTATCCAGCTTTAGACTTGCCATCGTTTTCCTTCCCTTGCCACTGAATTTACAGCCAGCATTTAGGAGAATAAGCCTATTGAGGTCTTATAGAGGGCTGAGCATTCATATGACAGCACTGCCATGTGAGGACGGTGAGTAAGTCACATGATCCTGGGCTTTTCTCTTTGCTTCCAATAGCAACCGGAATAACATGGTGATTATATGCAGCAGGCAGTCTGGGCATCAAACTGAACCTGTTGATTTATTCTGCATGAAAAAACAGGTGCACTTTAAGCATTTCTTGCAAATGAAATAACCACATAATATAAACCCAAAGTGGCAAGAACTACGAAAAAATCTAAAAACACGCTGTTAGTAAGGTTGCTTGTTTGACTAAGAATAGATAAATAAATAAAAAAGACAGATTGGACCTGTGCAGCCATACTTTTTCCTTAGCACTTCACAGTTGGGCAGATTCTGAACCAGGAAAAAAATAAAAAATAAAATCACCTCCAACATAACAGAAGCTTCCCCTATTCTGTTTTATGTAAACTGATGATGTAACGGTGTCCACAGACATGTTCTCAGGGTGTCAGGCCACGATCCACATTCAATGGGCTCTTCCATTACGAGGAAAGGCAAAAAGTGTTAACTGGTTTGATTTAGTGATCTGAAGGAATAATGCAGTTGAAAGCACTATAGATTCCTTCTCCCGTACATCGGAGTTCTCCTAAATTATACAGTTATAAGTGAAGGCAGTGAGACATACTCCATCTTGACTGTATTTAATACACCCACGCTACTCCAATAAAAAAAAAATTCCCTTCCGTCATCAATAAAATAAGTCAATGTTACATATTTCTAGTTTAAAAAAAAAAAAAAAAAAGTTACAATATAATTAGAAAGCTGAGTGAATGAGGTCTGAATACGTCATGTGAAGGCTCCCGGTAAAGGATATCAGTGGGACGGCTTTTTGGGACCTTTGCCAAATTTGGCATCCAGGCCTAGACCTGCGGGGAAAAAACAAAAAAACGCAATGCGGTGAGTATGACAGGAAGAGAGTGGGCACAACACGTGAGTTATACAGTCATATACTATGAGTACATGGTGATGGCTCATTGCCGCAGGGTGACTGCCAAGTCCGACTGGCAACAACACCAAACCCCCCCTTATCCTGATCACTTAGCAACAAGGCAATGATGTGAGCAAATGGTCATTCCTCCTATAAAAAGGTAAAAGGGCAATTCCACTTTTTGGTATGTGTTAAAAAATATGTAAAATCTCCCATGGCACTGAAGACATAGGGGGATTTAATAAAAAGTGTCTCAAACAAACTTCGTCTCAACTGGAGCGCAGCCAATCTGCTTTTAATTTTTATTTTCAACGCCGTGTATGAAAAAATAAAACTCAAAGCGGATTGGGTTGCTATGGGCAATGACATCAATTGTGCTTGAGCTTGTCTCAGACACTTTAATAATTCCCCCCCAACTAATCGAGCAGGTAGGTGGAGCAGATGCCTTCCATATTTCAGTCCTCCTCTGTGATGGCAATGCAGACAGGATGAATGTAAACAATTCAATGTTTACACCGTCATGGCCTTTCAGGATGGCACTAGATGATTCGATTTTCTTTTGCGCAAAGAAAATCGCTGGATTCCCCCATAAATATAGTCAGTGTTGATGGTGGACTGCCTTCTGCAGTGCTATATTGGTTTGCTAGCAGGGGGCGCGGGGAGCCTTTCCTTGCCTGCATAAGACAATGATTACTGCTAGCGGCTATAGCCACCAGCAATACTTGCATGCCAAAAATCAAGCAGGCTAGTTGTACCCAAATTGATCAACTTGGGTACATTCAGCCTGCCCATATATGGATCGAATCTCGGCCGGATGCTGCTGAGCTGGCAGAGATTCGATCCATCTATGGCAAGATTAAAAGTAGAACTACAGGCTTTTGCCTTTAGTTATACTTTAAGCTTACGCTCAGGTAGACAGACCATTTATCCCAGAAGAGGCATGCAATGTCTCTTTTGTAACAAAATAAAACCTACCTGCCCACTCGTAGTGTTCTGTAGAATGTACACTGAGCTGCATTACCAGCACAATGCCTGTGTGCTCAAACTCTTGCACATGCATGGGAATTATGCCATACCGTGCCACCCAAAAACAGACACCTGGAAGAAACCAGGGAGAAGATGCCGTCGCCAACCACGGACTTTGCAGATTTTGGGACTGTTGCTAGAAAAGCAAGTATTGCAGACTTTGGTTCCCCTTTAGGAGAGTCAATGTCACTGCCCCGCCTCTCCTCCCCATCCAATCAGAGGATGTTTGCAATCGTTCAGAAAGTGCAAAGCATTTTCTGAATGGAGCCTATGCTAAGAAGCTGATTTCTTGTGTACAGAATATGCAGGAGGCCAGCTGATCAGAATTAGACCTGGAAGCAAGTGGAGATTACTGCATCTACTTCAGTGATTTCCACCTTCCAGGAGCATCCGCCAGGTATGGTATTATACATGGTTACAGTGGTACAAGACCGGCCCAATCTGAATATTAAAAAAAAAAAAAATTCATCCCTGGAATTTAGCTTTAACATGAAGGAGATCACACCCCTCACCCACAGAACCCTGTTAAAGCGGTAGTAAAGTCTTTGTGATTTTTACCTACAGGTAAGCCTATAATAAGGCTGACCAGTTAGTAAAATTAATATCGCCACCATTTAGGAGATATTCACAATGCATGCAGCCGGTGACGTCACCGGCGCATGTGCTCTGAAGGTCAGGGGAAAGTTTTTTTTTCCCCTTCTACTTTACTGACACAGTTTACAACTGCTTTAGGCAACAAGTGCTCATTTCAGTTTCCCATTCAATACAGTGAGAATAGAGGGGGGGGGGGGGTGATTGTTCTATCATAAGGCCCAATAAAAGGTGGATGGGAAAAAATAAAAAATAAAAAATGACCCACCTACGAAGGTATCAGTACTTAGGAATTTAGGGGGAAACAACTAAATCTGGTTGGTTTTCCAAAAAAAAACAAAAAAAACAAAACAAGGAAGTGCATAAAAGATAGAGGTGCAACATTCTCACCTAAAAACACCAGGAAAGTCCCGACCCACTGCAAGCTACTGATGGGGTTGGAGAATATGAGTACCGAAGCCAAGATGGTGAAGAACTTTCGGGTAGTTGTGATAATGGAACACGTCAGGGGACCAAAGTACACCACGGTCATAAATATGAAGGTCTGAAATGGAACAAAAGTCACAATTTTAACTAACCAGGACTGCAAAATAAAATTTTAGACAGTTGATAAGGTTGGGGAAAAAAAAAAAAAAACCTAGATTGGTGCCTAACAAGTGAAGTTCTGATCCACAGCAGAGTGGATATAAATCAATGATTTTTTTAAATCAAACAAAAAAAATAAAAATCCGATTTTTTTATTTAAATCTGATTTTTTTTGATTTTTAATCAAATTTATTTTAATAAAATGCTTTTGGAGTAATAATCTATCTAAAGATAGTTTTCTATTTAAGATACATTAATAATTTAGTTTATTTAGCATGAAATGGAGCTGGGTTATGTAGCATGAGGCTGTATATTCTGCAATATTTACATTTTTGGTAAACTCATTCAATGAATCCAAGCTCTGCAAGCTGCGAGAACAGGCACTGTTACATTCACACAATTTCACAGTAACCATGAGATAAACCAAAGTTCAGGAATATTCCATTATCCCATTGTTTTGCAAATCTATGTACACTACAAACTGTATGATTGAATCGGTTCTGATATCGCCGTTTTACTAACCTGAGAGCTTATTATTTTAAATAGGAAACCTTCATTTTGTTTTCAAATATTAAAGATTCTAACTACCAGCAAGAATAAGTCCTTACATTTAACCACTTCCATACTGGGCATTTTCACCCCCTTCCTGCCCAGGCCAATTTTCAGCTCTCAGCGCTGTCATACTTTGAATGAGAATTGTGCGGTCGTGCAAAGTTGTACCCAAATAAATTTTGATCATTTTTTCCCCCCACAAATAGAGATTTCTTGTGGTGGTATTTGATCACCTCTGTGGTTTTTATTTGTTGCGCCATAAACAAAAAAAGAGCAACAATTTTGAAAAAAAAAAAAAAAAAAAATTTTCCTCAGTTTAGGCCAATATGTATTATTCTACATATAAAAAAAAAAATAAAAAAAAAAAAAAAATTGCAATAAGCGTATATTGATTGGATTGCGCAAAAGTTAAAGCGTCTACAAAATAGGGGATAGAATTATGGCATTTTTATTTTTTTTACTAGTAATGGCGGCGATCTGTGATTTTTATTGTGATTGTGACATATCGTACACTTTTGACACTATTTTAGGACCATTCACATTTATACAGCGATTAGTGCTATAAAAATACATTGACTACTGTATAAATGTGACTGGCAGGGAAGGGGTTAACACTAGGGGGCGAGGAAGGGGTTAATTGTGTGTCCTAGGGAGTGATTCTAACTGTAGGGGGAGGGGACTCACAAGGGGAGGAGACCGATCGCGTTCCTCTGTACTGGGAACACACGGATCGGTCTCCTCTCACCTGACAGGACGTGGATCTGTGTGTTTACACGTACCTGCTCTGCGACGAGCAATCGCGGGTGCCCGGCGGATATCGCGGCCGCCAGGCACGCGCATCGGGTCCCCAGTGATGCGGCAAGTGCGCGTGCGCACTCTCCACACTGCAGGGAATCCCAGGACGTCATATGACGGCTGCCCGGAGGGACGAAGGGTTCCTGCGGCCGTCATATTACTATACGGCGGGGGGGAAGTGGTTAAAGAGCACCTGTCATTTCAGATCCATCATGGCAGCGCCTGTTAGTGGGCATCCACTCACCTGTTGGCACCACGTCCCTCACCTTGTTGTGTCACCGCTGCATCACCAGACATCCCATTAAAGTGAATGGGACTGTCGACGAGTCAACAGCGGGTCAGAGGAGGAGCAGAGATGAGTTTCTCTTTAAAAATTATGATATAAATCGAGTTGATCTAAATCAAGCCATTTTACTAGTGATTTAAATCAACTTGATTTAAACTAAATCCACCCTGGTCCACAGTAAACCCCCCTGAGTAACGTTGCCTATTTTAAATACAGGAGGAAAAATATTCTATTAATATATGTAGCGCCCCTCCCAATATTTGGGGACGCTAGGTGGAAATTTAGGGGGTAGTCTGAGCCAGTAGTTGCACTCAGAGCAATCGGTAAGTTCTTTAATGCTTCTGCTCTGGGTGTGATACTGCCTGGCTGTAGTGTTCTCTGTTGCCTGTAGGTGGCACTGTCACCGCCAGCATAGGTGAACTAGGAGGTGTATCACAGCACCTTGGCTGTCCTCTCTCGGCAGCCGTGCAGTGGGCGTGGTCGGACAGCTGTGCATGCTGGGAGGGGGTACATAAGGGGCAGACGCCATTGGGGGTGAGGAGAGTTCCAGGGGACCCATTGGTCCTGGGTGTGCTCCTCGAGGCCCGTATGGCACGAGGTGCGCGAGTGTGTTCGGGCCTCGGGCACCTTCAGCCCGAGGCTGCTTCGTTTCATGGTAGGTCCGGCTCTGCTGGCTGGGGCCTACACCTCAGAGAGGGATCCCAGGCTGCCCACCTCTAGGGGGCCCAACTTTAGGAAAGGAGACCAGGGGAGGATCAGTCCCGGAGGAGATTAGTGACAGTACTGCTGTCTCGGGAAAAGGCCTGGAAACTAGCCTAAAGAGGGATTCATCTAGAAAGTCACCAAGCTTGCAATACGCCGGTCTGGCACAGAGGTTCTTATTCAGTGTTTGGCTGGGAGGTTCGGGACTTAGATTCTGTGGCTGAGGATTCCCCGATCGCATCCCTAGATACTTAAAAAGGGAAAGATTGATTCGTGCTCCATCCCGGCTGCTAGAACCGCTCTCAAAAGGGACTATCCGGGTGAGCAGAACCCACTCAGGCTTGAGCGACGACAAAAGTTTTACACTGTGCTCTATATGTTGCGTGCCTGAACCTTTACCCCCTACTTCTCTCATCTTCTTACTCCCTACTCAAGTTATTGGAAAAAGATAAAAGAATAAAACCTTACTGCTTAGGTTTTACTCCTGTGTGGACGTTTGTGTTATTTTGGAGGAACTTTTACCTAGACAACAGAGAAAGAAGAAAAAAGGATCCACTCGAGAGAAGACACTCGCCGCAAGGCCCAAACAATAACACCGCTCGCTCCTCTTTAACCACTTGTCTACCGCCCACCGTCAAATGACGGCGGGCGGAGGACTCTCTCGTTCTGACAGGACATCATATGACGTCCTGCCTTTAAAAGCTGGGGACCCAATGCGCGTGCCCGGCGGCCGCCGGGCACCCGCGATTGCCCACTAACCGAGCAGGACAGTGGATTGTAAACACACAGATCCACGTCCTGTGAGGGAGAGGAGACCGCTGGTGTGTCCCTTGTACATAGGGACAACCATCGGTCACCTCCCCCAGTCAGTCCCCTCCCCCCACAGTTAGAACACATCTAGAAAACACATTTAACCCCTTCCTCGCCCCCTAGTGTTAACCCCTTCCCTGCCAGTCACATTTATACAGTAACCAATGCATTTTTATAGCACTGATCGCTGTATAAATGTGAATGGTCCCAAAAATGTGTCAAAAGTGTCCGATCTGTCCGCCGCAATATCGCAGTCACAATAAAAAAAAAAAAAAGTCTATAAATCTATCCCCTATTTTGTAGACGCTATAACTTTTGCGCAAACCAATCAATATACGCTTATTGCGATTTTTTTTTTTACCAAAATATGTAGAAGAATACGTATCGGCCTAAACTGAGGAAAATTAAACATTTTTTTTTTTTAAAATGGATATTTATTATAGCAAAAAGTAAAAAATAGTGTTTTTTTTCCAAACTGGACGCTCTTTTGTTTATAGCGCAAAAAATAAAAACCGCAGAGGTGATCAAATACCACCAAAAGAAAGCTCTATTTGTGGGAAAAAAAGGACGCAAATTTCGTTTGGGAGCCACGTCGCACGACCGCGCAATTGTCATTCAAAGCGCGACAGCGCTGAAAGCTGAAAAATGGCTTGGGCAGGAAGGGGGTTTTCGTGCCCGGTAGGCAGGTGGTTAACCAAAAGGGGGGGATACCGGGCAAGTAGCAGGTGTGCCCAACTGCAAGCAAGTGAGAGATGGCAGTAGTAATCGAGTCGGTGTGCTACATTTATTAATGCCATGAATCAAAAACATTGCAGCTTACACAGCCCTGAAATTGGTCTAACTGCCGCCATGTGACAGTGCTGGCCAATCACTAAGCACCATCACATGCTCCTCCATACCTGGAAGTACTGAATGCAGCAGTGATGAAGCAAAGAAAAGGGGAGTATATGCTGCTGCTCAAGACAGCATTAAAGAGAACCGGTTTCTTTTCTCTGCATCGGCAAGATTCAGGTTTACTTTAAACTCGGTTATTGATTTTACTGAGTAGCTCCATCCAAGACTAGACTAGTATCCCAGTGGTGGGTGACCATCTATGAACTCATAATTTACAGCACTGGTCAGTTAATATTCTTCCATCACTGAACCTGCTCCTGGGCTTTTCAGATGTATAGAGGAACATCAAGAGCAAATCTTCTAATGCAGCAATAATGGAAGCAGCGGGGACAGCAGAGAGATGGGAACAGTGGGGGGAACTTCACTGCAGGGCCTTTGAGGTGGATAGAAGAGTTTATTCTGTACACACAAAAACCTATTGCTTTCCTGTGAACATGTTCCAGGACATTGGGAGAAGCTCATGCATGTTGCATTTTAATGCCCATGTTCTGCACCCATTCCGAACAAAGAACGCACTGCACCACCCATTCTTGTAGGTGGTAGGTCTCATTCACACTGGCTCTGTCAAACCTGCCTTTGCATGCATTTAATGGACATTTCTAAAGAAAAAAAAAGTGCTTGTAATGAGTTCAATAGTGCGATTCACGCTGCGTTTAGACAAAATAGAAATCTGTGCATCCATGATCTGATCAGAAACTCTAAGGCTCGGTTCACACAGGGGCAACACGACTTCCAGCACGACTTTGAGAGGCAGCTCAGACACAACTTGAGCATGAATCACAGGGCGACCTCAGCACGACTTGTGGTGATTTACAACACGACTTGAAGTCGCTTCCAGGACAGGAGACATTCCAGTGGCCAATAAAACAAGAATCAGCTCTGTGGGAGGGAGGGGGGAGTGAGGGGTTTGCCTGAATAATATGTGTTCTCTTCCTGGAGAGTTGCTCCTGTTAAGACAGGGAATACGACTTCTGAGCGACTTCCATTGAAATCAATGGGTACAGGTCGCCTAGCAGTCGCCTAGGAGTCGGATTGAAGTAGTACAGGGACCTTTTTTGAAGTCGGAGCGACCGCAGTCGTGTACATTAAAACATCTCCATTGACTTCAATTAGTTTTAAAAATAGCGCGACTTGGGGCAACTCGGGGCGACCTGAAGTCGCGTCCGGAGTCGCCCCAGTGTGAACCGAGTCGCAGCGAAATATATGTAAACGTGCCTAAGTGGGGAACATTCAAACGCAGGAAAGAGTAATCAGAGAGGCATTAAGGTTTTTGTTATACTTCCTGGGTCACTTGTGATTAGAAGAGCTAAATGCGGGAGTGCCAGTGTGAATGAAGCCTTATAATGAGAACGAGCTTTAAAAAAATGACAATTTCACTTTAACGAGTTCAATACTGAGCACCCCCTTCCTGTCCAGGCCAATGTTCAGCCTTCATCGCCATCACACTTTAGCCTCCTACACACAATCGGATTTTCCAACAACAAATGTGTGATGGCAGTGTTTTGGTCGGATAATCCGACCGTTTTTACGCTCCATCGGACAATTTGACGGATTTTCCGACAACAAATGTTTTATAGCATGCTTTCAAATTTTCCGACAACAAATGTGTCTTGTCGGATTATCCGATCGTGTGTACAGAAGTCAACCGGAAAAAAAATCCAAAAGTACAAACACGCATGCTCCGAACCAATGCTAACCATAAGACATCATTAGCAGAAGTTGCCCAAAGGGTGGCGCTAAAGAGCTGAAAAACCACGTAGTTTTGTGTATGTTGGCTGAACAAGTTCTGCCGTCTGTATGCAGAACAAGTTCATGGCCAACGCCCTTCGGACAAAAGTCCTACACTTTGTCCGACGGAAACCCATTCGTGTGTATGAGGCTTTAATATGACAATTTCACGGTCATGCACCACTGTAACCAAATTACATTTTTATCATTCTTTTGAGACAGATAGAGCTTTCTTTTGGTGGTATATAATCACTGCTGGGTTTTTTTTTTTTTTTGCTTAACAAACGAAAAAAAGACTGAAAATGTATTTATTTATTCAAAAACAAGTATCTCTAAAGCCTCGTACACACGATCGGACTTCCATCGGAATTTTCCGTGGATTTTTGTCCGAACGGAGTTGGTCGGGAACACCCATAGCATACACACCACAGGACTTTTCTGCAAACTTTATTAAAACTTCTTACAACATTGCGTGTTTTTTCTGCTCTTTTCTGCCACCCTTTGGTCAACTTCTGCTATTGTTGGTCAATTTTAACATTAGTTGTTTTGTCCATCGGACAAAAGTCCGATGGTTTTCTGTACACACGGTCGGACTTTGCTCCATCGGACTTTTGTTGGGCAAAAGTTTGTCCGTTTGCAGACCCAACTTTTGTCCGATGAAAACCAAAACCAAACGAAAAAAGTTTGTCCGATGGAGCGTACACACGGTCGGATTGTTGGTCCAACTTGCTCAAAACGAAGTTTGTTGGGCAAAAGTCCGACCGTGTGTACGGGGCTTTAGTTTCCGTTATAAAATTTAGCAAATAAGTATTTTTTCTGCTTCACTGGTGTGCACTGATGAGACAGCACTAATGGACGCTGATGGGGCTGTACTGACGGGCGCTGATGGGGCTGCACTGATAATTAGGACACTTGCTGGTTACCGCCTCTCCTCTTCTCACATTGACAGTGCGTGAGGAAAGGAATGCCAATAACCGCAAAGTTTGTTTACATGCGATTCGCTATTATTGGCCCTTTACCCTAATCTGTGATCAGCTGTGTTCAAAGAACGCAGTCAGATCGTACCCAATGTGCACCGCAGGAGGCGCGCAGCTCTGGGAGGACATCCATGGATGCCCTCCCAGAACTGGATGACCACGCTGTAATAGTCTTTCAGCTATAGCAAGGTCAAGAAGTGGTTTAAGTGTAACTAAAGGCAATTTTTTTTTGGGATAGATAGAGTACGGGACGGTTAAAATTGACCCATTGGGGAGATTTCCCTTCACTACCTGTCCCATAGCCAAACAAAGTGAAAGGAAATCCCTCCGAAGTGATACCTAGTGTCCCCATTGCAGGATTTCTGTTCTGGTGTCAACCCAAATTTTGGCATTTTCTTTTACTCTCAAAAAAATGGTAAGAGTGAATCTCTCCAACGGGGGAACAGACAGCAATAAAGACTGACAAGGGTTCTAATCCCTCTCCACTCTATCCAAAATTGAAAAAAAGGGGTTTGCCTTCAGTTATACCTTAAGGCCCTGTTCAAACCTATGTGCATTGGTTGCGGCTTAAACCACATCCAATTCACATAACATTATAAAATACATTGATTTTAATTAGGCTGGTTCACATATGTGCGATGCATTCGCACTGCGCATTGCCCAAAAAACGTGTGCGTGTTCTAGGCATTGCGGTGCGGCTTAGGTGCGAACTTGGGCCCTTTATCTTCTATGGGCACGCATCTGATTCGCAGATGTGTTCAGTTCTCATCAGGATTTCTCTCCTTCTCCTCACTACACTTCCCCCCCTCCCCCTCCTCTCTCCCAGATCAACAAATTTGCAGCTAAAACGGAGATGATCTGCTGAACAGCGCTCTTATCTTTTTGCAGAGATGAGAGAGCTGGAATTCGCACCGCGTGTGAACCCAGCCTAAGTGATGCGGTCTTCTACCCCTACCTACCATGGCGTCCCTTTAACTGGGCTCGTATGCCTGGGGTCAGGAAGGATTGCCTTGTCACGTGACCTCTGTGACTTGCCATCACAGTGGTCACATCATGGGGAGCTGGTCCCACCAGTTCCCAATCATTAGTACAGACCGAGAGCCGTCTATGACAGCTCAGTCTCTGTGCTGGGAGTGCCCAGCATTCTCCCAGCACAGAAACCTCAGCCGTCCATAGACACATAAGTGCAGCATGTGGGTGTTCGAGCCCACTGGTTTTGCCCCTGCACATAGGAGTTACGTGGGTGGCAAGGAGGTCAAATACACCTCTCAGTGTAGCCTCTGTGCTAAAATACCTATGGTATCTTTATTCCTGCTTCAGAGTTCTGCACTCTTCCCTGTCAAGCGCCAAAAAGCCTTTGCAAGAAAAAAACATCCTGGTCAGGTTCTGTACTCTAGTGCACCACACAGTGAAGAACTAGGGCATGGGGATGGAAGCAGGGTACGTTGTGTAAGCTCCTTTAACAAAGGGCACCGAGAGAAGGCAATAAAAGGACAAACCTAAGCAATAAAAACATAAATAAAAAAAATTAAAAAAAAGAAGAAGGTTGAGTAAAGCCGGCCATTTATGGAATAAATCTCAGCCAGTTCAGCAGGCACAAGCCCAGATTCAATCCATCTATGGGCAGGCTGGTTGTACTAAAGCCGTTTCGATTGACTTCGTACAACCAGCCTGTCTTAATTTTTTCATGCAAGCACTGCTGGGAGCTATTGCCGCCACCAGGATCACTGTATTCATAGTAGCACAGTGGGGGGGGGGGGGGGGGATTCCCCCATCAACACTGTCTGTGCTGATGAGGTAAACTAACTGAGCAATTTTCTTACCTTCCACCCGTGGTTGAAGGAAAAAAAAATTTTTGCATAATGTATGACGTGCTTTTTTAGATGACAGTTGTAGGTTTTATAGTCATGCTAGAAACCAGATTCCTGGGCTTTGTCCTGCTCCGATACAGAATGACCCCAGATCAGACAGTCAGAGATGGAAACATTTGTAATTCATGAAATATGAAGCCTTGTCATCACTAATCTCACCTGGCCCAGGGCACTTGTCAGACTGAAGAGCAGAATGTTGTAGATGATAAAGGGATAACGCTCTGTGAAGCTCAGGAACTCCCATAATTCTCCAGTAAACAAGATACCTGCAGAAGAACAAGACAATGGTAGACAACGGATATCTGGAAAACCCATTCCTTCTAGAACTTGTATTTAAAGAGATCCCCCAACACCACTTTCTCCCATTTCTCAAAGTGACTTGGGCCCCTTTCACACTGGAGCAGGAGGTGCGCTGGCAGTATAGCGCCGCTATTTTTAGCGGCGCTATACCATCGTTTTTGCCACGATTTGTTAAAATCACCCCGCTAGCGGCCGAAAAAGGGTTAAAACCGCCCGCAAACGTGGTTTGCAGGCGGTATAGCCGCGGTGTCCCATTGATTTCAATGGGCAGGAGCGGTATACACACCGCTCCAAAGATGCGGCTAGCAGGACTTTTTTTAACGTCCTGCCAGTGCATCGCCTCAGTGTGAAAGCACTCAGGCTTTCACACAGACTGGAGAGGAGCCGTTTTTCAGGCGGTATTTAGGCACTACTTTTAGCGCTAAAACGCCTGAAAAACTCCTCAGTGTGAAAAGGGTCTTAGAGTACCTTTAAGTGATACCAATGACAACAATGGGGCGCCATTCTTCCCACATACACCAATGAGGGGTATTATTCCTCCAACTGATGCCAACAATGGAGCACTATTCCTCCAACTAATACCAACAATGGAGCACTATTCCTCCACCTGATACCAACAATAGGGCACTGTTCCTCCCATTAAAACCAGTGGGGTATTGCTTACACCCATTCATGTGGGGCATTTTCTACTCCCACCAGCCACAGTTCGGCCCCCCTAATACCTGAAGGACAGTAAACTGGCCCTATGTTTAGAAACTTTGGAGACCCTGATTTAGACTAAATTTGATCAAACGTGAGATTTTTGTTTCAGCAGCAACAAGATGTTTTGGTCATGAATTTGATCATGTTTCAATTGATCGGATTTTGAGCTTTTATGGGAGAAAACTGATCGATAACTTATAACCATATCACCCAACTATTAATTACAAATATACTTCCTCATGTGATCACCATGACATTGATTGAATGGGTTGTTGATTATTCCTATCGGACTAAATCAATCAGAAAAGAAATGGATAATTTCTTAAAGCATGTATAGCCACCATAACCCTACAAGAAGAGGGGCCTCACAGAGATGGGTAAAGAGTGAGATAAGACCAGTGTGGTGGCTCTGCAAACACAAAAGTGGTGCCCAGGAGAAATGGGACTCATGGATTGGCCTAGATAAGTAATGTTGTACACAGGGCTGCTAAGGGGGGGCAATAACAGTAGATGTCATTCAAAAACGAGTGTAGCACCCTCTACCTTAGGTAGGTGCCAAGTGTAGGATTTTTGTGTAAGCTGCCAGTGAAGGTAAATTTAAGCAGGCCTATGCTGCGAGCTTTGGCTTTTGATTTTTTGGGGCAGGGGAGTGGTTTAGTGTAGCAGTAGGTGACTGACATGTACTTTGGTTCTCCTCCGTTTCCAGGGAAAAGGTTCTAGAAAAGGGGGCAGAGCTGAGAGCCTCAGTGACATGGGGTACATGTGAGGAGCTCTGACCAATCACCATCTAGGATTGGCAGGCCTTCTACATATACCCATGGTCAGCCTGCTGGGGGGGGGGGGGGGGTTGGCCAGCTGGGTGAACTGAATGATGGAGTGCTAAACTGTCATGCAGGAGGGAACCTCCATCTGGGGGGGTGCAACTCCGGCGGAGGAGCTCAGGAGCTGGGAGGGAGCCTCTCCTTACACGGTCATGGAGAGGTGTCCTGGAACAGGAGCTAGGAATGACAGTTGGTCCGCACGTCCGGAGTAAGACCTTCAGGAAGGATCCAGGGCAGGTGTCGGGGAGTGAACGCACAGTGAGAGATCTGGAAGAGACATGCCAGGGGAGCTGGGTGCAGAGCCAGAGGGAGACACTGTGGAGTTTGTGTCAAATTGATGCAGCCATGAGGGCGGGCAGGATTTGCAAGTCAGACTTGCTGGGATCAGTAGTCCATCACCATTAAATCTTCTCAATTAACCGGTTGCTGCCATGAGGGGGTACTACAGGCCCCGGCCTACAACGGTTTCATCTTCTAAAATTAACTGGGGCTTATTCAGAGTGAGGCCTAGTCATTTTCTGATGGCGTGACAAGATTACCAAGACTGACAGAAAGAGGTGCTCTGAGGTAAAAGTCGGTCAAGCTGTGTGCTGGAGGAAGAAGTGTTCTGAGGTAAAAGTCTGTAAAGTTTAGGATCAGCCATCTTGTCCTTTCTAAGAAATGTGACGCAGTTACTATACTCTTTGAAGTACTAATCTGTTCTATGGGCATCCCATGTCCCTTTCCCCAACCAAGTCCAATCCCCTAATAAAATAACAAAATATAAGCAAGAGGCTTTTCATTGACTAAAAGGAGTGTGTCTAATGGATGTCTGGCATCAGGGTGAAATGTGTGGATGTTGTAACTCGTAGCAACCACCCGCTACACTACAATCTCCAATTTCAGCCCATATTAACTGTGACGGATCTCAGATACTCCGGATGGGCACCTCCGCCAGACCTGTGTCTCCTGTTCTCCAAACGATCCCGCAGCCTCGCCAGAACCAGCCCTTAACCCCCCCCAATCACGAGGTAAACCACACAGATGTTGGGGGTTAAACATGCAGAGCATAAAACTGTTTATTAAATACAAAAAACATACACCTTTAAACACAGTTAGGGACACTCCCCTTAGCCTTGTCATAGAGGGGGTAGGGGACAAGGAAGAACCAATGGGAACTCAACACTTGTACATTGAAACAGAAACTACAGTTGAAATACATAAAGGGATTATGATAAGCAGACAGCCCCTCTTTAGCCATTGTGCTACATGCTGGGTGTTTGGTGTGCTCCTGTATCTTTAAGGAGGGGTGGCTCCCCTTCAGTCCACCTGTCCTCATCTATCCATCAGAATGCATGTGCCTCCATTGTAAAGACACTCATAGTTAGTGTAGGACCACAGATTCCAGAGTGCCGTGACGTGGCTCTGTGGCTCACACATGCGTTTGCAAATGCGTGCGGACAAAACCCCTGTTTTTAAACGCATACTGTTAGACAGGTTAATTGGTTGTCTTTGAGCTGGTCGGTAAGTAGGCTTGGTTTTTGCCTGGGCATTCCCCAGGCTTTTGTTGTTACCTCTTTACACATCCCCTGCTGGGATGCGTCTCCAGACCTTTTGTCTACATGCCATGACCCAACATAAAGTAACACAACATAAAGTAACACAACATAAAGTAACACAAAAACAAGGAGGGGATGGGATGCAGCTGATATAGGGACCTTCATTACATGACCCCAATGCCATTTTGTCCCCAAGTCTCATAGCCCCACGCTTTGGGAATACCGCCATCTTGTATATGCCTTTATCAGCTAAAAGTACATTGTTTGTGGAATAAAAAGTATATATTTAGCCCAGCCGGGCCAATAGGTTTAGGCAGCCGGAATCGACTCCACGAGCCCAGCCACAGATACCGCGTTCACCCGGTTCCGATGAACCGACACCGCGGACACAAATGTCTAGAGGTGGCATCTTCTCCAGGTGGTGGGAGGCGGCAAACAGCCCTCCAAATCTCCCGTCCTCTGCTGGGCCATAGTCTGTGGGTAGGAGGCCAGCCCACAGCCCCCTCCAAAACACACAGTGACAGTGGGTTCTGTCACATTAACATAAAGCTAAGCTAAACTATGCTAGTCTCATTTCTGAGATTGGAAAAAAAAAAAAAAAAAAAATTATATATATATATATATATATATATATATATATCATATGGAATGCATTACCGTAATTATAATAAAGGACCCAATTGTCCAGCCCTTGCCTTTTAAGACAAATTTAAAAAAATAAAAACAATAATGCCATCTGCCCGATAAATAAAAAAAACAAAAAAACAAACAAAAAAGAAAAAAAAATCCCAGTCTTTTCTGTGTGTATGCTCTACTACAGACTAGTAAACTGCATCTCCCCGAGCCGCTCTCCATTGTTTGGTATGCACGTCACGTCACGTCACGGGCCGGCCATCTAAACATAGAGATAGTGAGTGTGGCGGTGCCACCTAGTGGCCTGTGTTTGTAACAAAGCTTCACCTTGACCATTCACTACAAAACATAACTGCTGTGTATGAAATAAGGCCTCTCCACGCCGTAATGTGCATATGGCAATTCAATTTCACCGACATTAGACAAACTACCCATGATACCATGAATTATGAAGAGGGATTAACAATTCAAATGAGGGGAAATTGGTGCCTTTAGTAACCTAAATACAGATTCTGTACCATACAGAAGGGAGAATAACCTTAAACATCTGATTATTTGTACAATAAAACTGCATGCTTATATATTTTTTTATAATGCAGGTCAAATGAATGAACTTTAGGCCTCATTTATCAAACCATATAAAATATGCCAAGTGGCCACATAATTAGGCACACCTATCTAATGGCACCCTAAGGATAGACACACACACAGGCCATTCAGTCTTGAGCGGAGTTACGGATCTGTCTTGTACCACCTGGACATCCTGGGTAATGGTCATTGTAGACCAGGGATATGCAATTAGCGGACCTCCAGCTGTTGCAAAACTACAAGTCCCATGAGGCATAGCAAGACTGACAGCCACAAGCATGACACCCAGAGACAGAGGCATGATGGGACTTGTAGTTTTGCAAAGGCTGGAGGTCCGCTAATTGCATATCCCTGCTGTAGACCATCTCCACTCTCCATTGACGAGATGAAAGAATGTCAGCCACACTCCATTTAGCTCCATTTAGTCATCTCACCACTGGTTTCTTGATAATGAGATCACTGTACTACAATAACCTCCACAGTCACCAGATCTCAACCCCATAGGGCACCTTTGGGATGTGGTGGAATGTGAGATTCGCATCATGGATGTGCAGCCGACGAAATCTGCAGAAACTGTGTGATGCTTTAATGTCAATATGGACCAAAATCTCTGGGGAATGTTTCAAACACCTTGTTAAAGCGGAGGTGCCGGGCATAATTTTTTATTTTTTTTGCAAGCTAAAAGTAATCACATTAAATAGTCCCTAAAACATATTAATAGCTCCCCAATCGTTCCAGAAATCATTGCAAACACTTGCCTTATATCCTCCAGCTCATGTTGTGGCCGTATCCATCATATGTGTGGGCATGTGAAGCCCAGTTCCTTTTTCTTCCTGGTTTTTTAGGGAGAGGTGCATGCTGGGTGATTTTTAGGCACAGTAATGCCCAGAGACTCCTGGGAAATAAGTGTCATCATTTCCCAGGAGGCAATGGGGTCTTAGGACAGGAAGTTGAACCACCTAGGACCAGGAACTAGGCAGATTACGAAATCTCCCTAGTAACAGCCAGATAGAAGTGAGTAAATTTTTTTTTTTTTTTTTTTTTTTACCACCTCAGACTCAACCATAGCAAGAGACTTGATCATATTTTATATTCTTTATATGAATATAAAATATAATATAACCTAGGACCAGGAACTAGGCAGATTACGAAAACTGCCTAGTAACAGCCAGATAGAAGTGTGTAACATTTTTTTAATTTTTATTACATTAAAAAGGTAAGCTGTTAATAGAAAGTTCATTTTTAGGGTGGAACTCCACTTTAAATCTATTCCAGAAATAATGAAGGCAGTTCTGAAGGCAAAAAGGGGTCCAACCCGGTACTAGCAAGGTGTACCTACTAAAGTGGCAGGTGAGTATTTTTATATAGTAATTCAGTCTTGTGTCTGTACCAGCCTCCTGTAATCTTCCGCATATCAAAATTCAAGGGCCAACATTGTAAGCCAATCAGGAATCCAATTTACCAAATGGAGCTTGCGGATTGCAGGAGGGATCAGAGTTAAACTGCTGTTCCCTCATCCAATCACGATTTGGGATCTGGACAATGCTGTATTGCTTTGACTGCAGTGCAGAAATGTAACTGGGTAACAGAGTGTGAAAGGGGTGTCTGAACTAGAAAACTTGCTTAGTAAAATTTCAAGTTTTAGGAGACAAAAATACAGCTGTATTCAGTTGCTTGCTTACAAATACACTTTAAGTAGCAGGCTTTTTAGCTGCATTCGTTTTGGGTACTTAATGTAAGAAAGAAGGTCGTTATTTTAGGTCAAGTGACAACTCATGAGTGAATGCCCATTCCAGTCCTTGCTTCTCTATACCGCCCGGGTCCTGGAAATTGTCAGGGTATACAACCGATCTTCCTTTACCCAGCATGCCTCAGGTTTGTGGAAAGCAGTATCAAGAGCAACAGCAAAAACAAAAAACAAAGTGGTGGGACCTGTATCCCTCAAGGAACTCCAATAAAAAAAAAAAAAGATTTTATGACAAGTACAAAAATCTTATATTCTTTCTCTTCCGTTTGAGGGACACAGGCATTCAGATACAGTCAAGACGAGCAGAAGCAGTACAACTCAGGGATAAGCAACACCTGTTGACAGGCCCATAAGAAGGGACTGCAACTCCCAACCACCTAAAGGACCAATTTCAGAATCTGATCCAGAAGATGTGAAGTCCCCTGCAAAAAAAAAAAAAGGGGGAAATTGACAAATGACCAAAAGAAGGCCACATTAGGACAAACCTGATGCTCAAGACCAGGATAGAGGATATCACTGTCAGAGGGAAATGACTCCATCCGAAGGAACTCCCGAGCCAGCAATAGACCGTGAAAACCAAAAACCCATCAAAACAAGTCGAGAGCAACATAACTACCTGATTAGGGAGGAAGCAGATCCACAACATGATCTGGTCAAAACAAAATAAAATGGGGTAGGCCCTCAAAAGAACGGGTCCCCAGAGCAGTGGGTAGTGCACAAAAAAAAAAGAAAGAAGAAAGGACTAGCAAGTCTACAGAGAACGGCCAAGTCTAATGCCTCGTACACACGGCCGGTTTTCCCGACAAGAAAACTGCCATTTTTTAGATTGGTCGGGAAAACCGGTCATGTGTAGGCTCCATAGCAGTTTTCCCCGACGAGAAAACTGCCCGCAAAAAAATTAGAACCTGCTCTATTTTTTCCCGTCGGTCTTTCTCTCGTCGCGAAAACCGCTCGTGTGTATGCTTTTCCGAGGGGAAAAAAAAAAAAAAAAAAAAAAAGCGCATGCTCAGAATCAAGTATGAGACGGGAGCGCTCTTTCTGGTAAAACTAACGTTCGTAATGGAGATAGCACATTCGTCACGCTGAACAAAATAACGCTACACTGAGGCGGTAACTACAGTGAGGCGTATGGGACTTTAAATGAAGCTCATGATGACCAAGAACATAAATGGTGGAAATATAAATAATTCCCCCCCCCCTTTTTTTTTCTCTCTTAGATAGGGAAGATTTGTACTGAAGATATACTGTATTCTGAAAGTATACGTAGATGGTCTCTCTCCCTCTCCCCTCCATCCATTTTGTTTAGGGAAAATCCCTGTAATACTTATATAAAATAATATTGAATCTAATTTAATGTTGCATACAAAACATGTTTACAAAACATTTAATTCCATGTAAGAAACTGCACCTATGAAATGGCGCCAATCTCCGACTGAGCAATCACTGGTACTTCACATGCTTAACAAACATCATATTCATGGCAAAGGAGGGGGAATCCACCATATTGGTAAGGGGTAATGTTGTTAAAATAGTAACCTCTGCACATTTCAAACAGTCTTAGCATCCCTAAAGGATAAAGATGGTATGGACACATAACTGGGTAGATGTGTATCAATTACACGGTGTCAAGGTAGCTCGACGCGTTTCGTGACTTTCACTTGCTCAACAGGAGCGTGTATATGCACAGTCTGCAATAGGAAAATACATAAATACGGTCACTAAACTGTATAGGAGGTGGGGGGGGGGGATAAAGCCCCCCCAGAGTCAATAGAGTAAACTGACTTACAGCTGTGCGAATACCAGAGGGCATGGTGTTCAAGACAGTAGGCCACCTAAATATTCGTCACACTGTAACGGACTGAAAAGCACAAGGCTGAAAAGCGTCTCTCAAACTTTTACTAACATGAGGATCAGCAAAAGTAGCCTAAAGGGTGGCGCCATTTGAATGGAACTAACCCCTTTATAGTGCCGTCGTACGTGTTGTACATCACCGTGCTTTGGCTGAGCGTTTTTTTGCCCGAACGTGTGTATGCAAGGCAGGCTTGAGGAATCACGTCGGGAAAAACTTCGTTTTTTTGGCATGTCAGGAAAACCGGTCGTGTGTACGAGGCATAACACTTCTAACCATTAGGATTAGGAAAGGAAAAGTCCATGACAAAGGCGAAGTTGCACAGCCAGACAACCAATGAGATATGTAAAGAACGTCAGCACAGAGCAATAGTTCATAAAGATTGTAAAAAGTGACTGCTGAAATTAGTAGAGAACTCAAGGGTAAAAAAAAAAAAAAAAAAAAAAAAAAAACAAAAACACACACACACACAAAGTCAGCCTTAAGCCCCGTACACACGGTCGGACTTTTGCCCAACAAACTTTGTTTTAAGCAAGTTGGACCAACAATCCGACCGTGTGTACGCTCCATCGGACAAACTTTTTTCGTTTGGTTTTGGATTTCATCGGACAAAAGTTGGGTCTGCAAACGGACAAACTTTTGTCCAACAAAAGTCAGATGGAGCAAAGTCCGACCGTGTGTACAGATAACCATCGGACTTTAGTCCGATGGACAAAACAACTAATGTTAAAATCAACCAACAATAGCAGAAGTTGACCAAAGGGTGGCAGTAAAGAGCAGAAAAAACACGCAATGTTGTAAGAAGTTTTAAGAAAGTTTGCAGAAAAGTCCTGTGGTGTGTATGCTATGGGTGTTCCCAACCAACTCCGTTCGGACAAAAATCCACGGAAAAGTCAGATGGAAGTCCGACCGTGTGTACGAGGCTTAACAGACAGAGGTAGATTGCACGAGAGGCCCCCACACAAGGGCAGGCATAAAGCAACCCCATCTTAGCACCAGGTGGTGTCTTTGTGACCTGACAGAAGAACTATGCCTAATCCTTAGCACAGAACATGGTTCTAGGGATCTATTGACCCACTTCAGCTCAGCAAGGTGTCCATAGTGCACAGGCCTACTGAAGGCCTTAAAGAGCTGTAGGAGCCCTGAAAGACCCATAGCCTAGAACAGCAAACTGATCCTCTGGATGCAGGTTCATACTGTATGCACTGCACCAAAAAGTTTGAAAAACTTTTTGTAAATCTGAAGAAAACGTCAGGAGGGCGCGGGAACTCTGAATCTGAGTTAGAGATGGCGATAGGGCCAAAGACCTGGCCTGGTGCACAGCTTCAGATATCAAGTCTTCATGACATGGAACAGCATGCTTCAAGCCTTTGCAGTCAGCATGCCTGAACAACTGAGCAAATACAGCCAATAAGTACCAAGTGGACATAGATGTCCCGAAGGAAACAGGGGGAGGACTCGGGTTTACCTGATGAAGTAGAGGAAGACTCTGATGAAGATAACCCAAGGACATTGAAAGTCCCAGGTCTCAGATTAAAGGCATTGAGTCCTTCTGGGTAAATGCCCCCAAAACCACTAGGGGAGTATAAGTTGGTAAAGTCCCCCATGGCAGTAGTGAAGGCAGAGGCAATACCTCAGGTACTCACAAAACTCAAGCAGCTGCTTCTAAGGAAGGTTTTTTTTGGCAGCCGGAGGTGACTTCTGACTGTAGGCAGGCAGTGGAAACAAAGTGGAGATCCACATAATGGATCACAAGCAGGAGCAGCAGCTGGTTAGTGCTTCTTCCAGTCTGAATGGAAGGAAAGAGCGTGGAGTGTGCGTCAATTCATCTAACAGATTACATCAGCGCTCAGGTCCCTCAGCCTTAACCCTTACCGCAGTATAACTGGTGATTCTGGGAAATATGAAAGGTGCTTAACAGTGCAACAACGAGTAGCTCCCTATGCTTCAGCCCAAAACGGCTTTACTCACAGAGTTAAGCCTCGTACACACGGCCGGTTTTCTCGACAAGAAAACTGCTGGTAGAGCTTTCTTGCCGAGAAAACTGGCCGTGTGTACGAGGCTTTCAGGTTTCTCGTCAAGAAAACTGGACAGAATCTCGACGAGAAAAAAAGAGAGAACCTGCTCTCTATTTTCTCGTCGGCCTGTTTCCCGACGAGAAACCCGAGAGTGTGTATACTTACCTGTTGCCGTGGAAACCCGCGCATGCGCGGTAGCTTCCTAGGCATAGGTAGGGTGTAGCAAGATGGCGGCATCGAATGTGACGTGCGCACGCTAGTCGTAGTCGATGACGTCACCGCGTTTGTTCCATTCAAAAGAACGGCGGTTCTTTTGAATTGAGCGTGTGTACACTCAGCCGGGTCAAGATTCTTGTCAAGAATCTCGTCAGGAAAAACGACAAGTTTTTCCTGATGAGATTCTCGGCCGTGTGTACGAGGCTTGAGTCTTTAGAGACAGGGTCGCTGTGACAAGACTGGCTCTGGGCCTGGAAAACATTCCGTGGCTAACTAACTCAGTACACTAAAGTCTGGAAGACACTAAAATGCAGTCCCAGTGCTGAAAACACATCCAGACTAGCCCCACAATCTTTCCAGGGTCCAGAATATGGCCTCCAAAGCTAGCTGAGGAAACTGGGATCCAGATAGCCAACTTGCTAGACATAGAGACCAGCTTAGGCAGCAACGCAGTGAGGAATCCTGATTAAAGTGGAAGTAGAAAAAAAAAATTAAATACAAAGAAAAGAAGGTTGTTGGTTAGAAAAACAAAAATAAATTGTCTTTTTCTCTGCAGAGCTGAGGAAAATGCATCCAACCTTCTGGGACAACCGCAAAAAACGAAGGCATGCTGGGTAGAGGAGGGGGGTTATACGGAAGTTGGCTTACAATTTTTAAGCCAGTGCCCAAATCTAGGCAGCTGTATAAACCAAACTGTATCTGAAATCCTGGGTCCCTCAATGAAGGGGGGAAAAGAAAGATACATTAGATATAAATAATTTTGGAGACTTGTAGCCTCAAACTTTCCATTGGCTGGTTGCAAGTAGTTTTATTTTAGTCCTCAAGGGAAAATAAAAAAAGCTCTATGATAAACCCTTCTAAAGTCCCCTTTAATGGCATTCTTCTTTGATAACAAAATGCTTCTCATAAACTCAGCAAAAGTACAATAGTACAACATGTACTGCGAGCAACGTAGAACAATTGAGCAGGTTTGTGTTAAGTGAATAAAATGGAAAAACATGAATTACCTGCTCCTAGGAAAAGGCTTGACCAGAGGTTGATATTAAGCATCATTGGGTTGGAGCTGGTCTGAAACTGTGCCCGCA